>BMAO01036742.1:0-30957 GCA_019973975.1 Trichonephila clavata | reverse complement strand
TTTTTTCGCAAATGTTTTTAAAGGCGCAAAACCTCACCTTTTTTTACTCTACGTTATTACCGGCTGGGTGCACAGTTGTGTTGGCCGTTGGCCTTGTATAACCCAAGTTTGCGGGTTCAATCTCAAACCGGGGGATTTTCATGATGAAAAAATCAATAGTGTCCATGTCGTGCGACTATGCGGCATGTTAAAGATTACTAGTGCACTTGTTTGGCTTGGGAGCTGCCGGAGAATGTACTAGTTCTCCAATAGAAATTACCGATCCGCGGCCCCAAAAATGAAAGAGAGAGAAAGATAAACTCTACGTTACTGGTCGTAGAAAGATTAGAACGGAGAGATGAGATACACAATGAATGAGATAGAAACCAATATTAGCCCATAATATGTATAAGTACTTATGAAAGTAACAAAAAATCAGGACAGCAGACAATAGAAATACTTAATTGAAGTTTAAATTTTAACAAAGTGATTTTGTTAATAGAGAAAAGTAAAATTATTTAGGATTTTAAAAATTTATAAAACTTTATTTTTACCTTATTTATTTTTTGCTTATTTTAATTTTTCAACTTTACTGATAGGCTCCATTACCAAAGGTATGTATTGAGAAATTTTTATAAATGAATATTTCAAAAAAAGTTTCTTCACATTTGCAAAAGTTCCGGTGACAGAATATTCGTTTTGAGATCAGCACAATAGATTTTACCTGAATTATGAAACATTTTCACCCTCTCTAGATAAAAAGTTAAATTTCTCGGGATTGCTTAGTTTAATTAATGATTTGGAAGGTATTATTTTATTGTAAACTATAAAAAAATTTCAAAAAATTCATTTATACCATTAACTAATTGCATTAAACTAAATAGAGGCGTCAATTGTTACAATGAAATTGTGAAATAAATTAGCTGGAGTAGTCAATTTCATAGGCTTTAAATTTATCAAATTCTATTTTGAAAGGATTTTGGATACGATTCGAACTTTGTAACGAATAATGGTGGAAAACAAAGGGGTAAAGAATTGTTCATTCTAAATGCAGATTGATTTAAAATTGTGAAATAAAAGAAATAAACTAACAAAATTCATTAAAGTAAAAACGATTACAATTATTGCTCTTATAATTAATCTATTTCTTTTTTTTATATTGTGTATAATCATTCGCGTTCAGATTAAAGTCACGCCATTCTTTATTTTTATTCTTGTAGATTGTTATTTTTATCCTCATATGTGTTAAATATTTATATTTAATTATATATTATATTATATTTTTTATTACTTAATACACTCATATTCAAAATTAAGGTCACAAAACACAGAATCTGTGAAAACGGATGAAATACAGTTGAACCTTCATATAACAAACTCTATATTACGAATTTCTCTATTTTGCGAACTTTTTCCTAGAACCGAGAACATTTTAGAAATTTCTTTGTATAAAATAACCTCCAAATAGCGAAGTGCGTTTTCTATTTAGCGAACTTTTTCTCTTGTGATTCGATTTTTTCACTTCCTATTTTTAAAATATTTCAGGACATTTTTCAAATTATTCTATCTTTTATCACATTTATGGTGATCAATGATCTGTTTTCTTTAAATAAAACAGATTTATCAGTAATTAAATTTAAGAAAACATGTGGTAGGTTGATAAAATACTGGTTATAAAATCATGCGCATCTAAAATTACTCGTAGGCTTAAAATTAGAAAATTTCGTTAAAAAATTTATTGGTTTTAATATCAAATTATTTTTTAAAGTTAAAAATACAGCGTATTCCTAAACAATGCTTTTTTCTTTTTTTTTAACATTCAGATTTCCTTTTGATGGGAAAGATATAAAAAGAATTAATATTAGTTTTCAAAAAACGTGAAAATAATTACTTTTTTAAATAATGTATAGTGTTTATGAATTGTATATTAAAAGATGAATCTCTGTGTTTAACGAGTTTTTCTCAAAACAAATTTTTTTCGTGATATAGCGACTGTCATATAGAGGTCCGACTGTATTTACTGCATTGCCAAGAAATTTAACTCAAAGACATATTACAATGTGAGAAAGAATATAGTAACATAACTGTGTGAAAACGATTTTAGTTTTTGAATTGAGATACTGGGCATTTCAAAAAGTAGAAAATCAGGAATCAGAGGTAAAGCATTTAGCTGCGGAAAAGTCTGTCTAACATGGAGTGGGATCCGTGCACCAGTATACAAGACTCCCAACGACATGTTATACTGTTTATGTGGGTGTCAATAAGTGTTTGTGGCCATTCTTCCGAAAACACGACTTTTCTCCTGGGCCGTCTCAAAAGGGTCTACGCTAAAAAATGGCTCTTCCTAGATTGTCCCCAAACATATTCAATAGAATTGAAATCCGGAGACCTCTAGGGCCAATCCATGTGGTGAATATCCTCTTCTTCAAGAATTTCATCAACGATTTCAACTCTGTGTGGCACGACATTATAGTCGTGAATAATGTAATCTAGGCCCATAGCACCCAGAACAACCTTACATAGGCATCAAAGAACTCTTCCCTATAGCCCTGTGAGTTGAAAGCAACCACATTGAAAACTTACAGTGGTGTAAGACTGCCCTACATTATGCCACCACACAAAAGGATTCCTTTGCCACCAAATCTGTCACTTTTTGTTATGTAGGGAGGAATGAAAGCGAGCTCCATTTTCTGTCCAGATGAAGACTCGACGAGAATCACTTTGGTGAATCTCGACTCATCACTGAAAAGAACACGCTCCATTCTTGTAGTGTCCACAACTAATATTTCCGGCTTCACAATAACCACTCTTTCTTATTGGATGCAGTCAAAGGGACACACAAGATTGGACGCTGGACATAAACGCCAGTCTCTGCAAGACGTCTGAAGACTGCTTGGTTTGCCTGGAAATTCTTCTTCTGGACACAACAGCAAAGTCACGAGTAAGCTGAGGAACCGTTGTCCGCCTATGACGTCGTGCGCTTAATGCCAAATAGTGATCCTGTGCAGATGGCATTGCTGTGTGGCGGCTTTGTGGTCGACCTTTCTGATGACAGTAACCACTTGTTTAGAATCGATTCCACAGCTGGGAGAGCACTTTGATGCCCCTTGTAACCGTCGAGTCACCTCTGCTTGAAACTAGCTAGCTTCAAGCCTGCCAACGGTTGTCTATCGCAAGGAATCTTCTAAGCGATTATGAGAAGTCATCTCACTACAAACAGGTTAACTTGTTTGTTTTAATGCAATGCTCCAGAAACTGCAGGCCAAAGTTCCATATGCTTGAACGGTTCAGTGCAATAGTTCTTTAAAACTAACACTAAACAACTTATTTTTCTAAACTGTAGGTTGATATTGAACTACCCATTCTTCAAAACGTATAAAATACAAATTCTTTCAGTTTTACTGGAGGCAGTTTAGAATTAGGCGAAAAACATGTTTGTGATCTTTATTTTGGACATGAATGTATTTCACTCCCGTTAAATGTCCTTAATTTGAAATTCAATGGAAACATTTATTTCACGATATTATATATTAATTACATTTTTTTAATTTTAAAGAATATATTTTTTTTCATATGAAAAGATCACCTTCTTTTTATCACGTTTTTCATATAGTACATTTAATTTAAGTTGCGTAATATATATGTACAGATCGTTAAATCAGTAATTGTTAAAATATTGTAACAAACGCTTAAAATATAGTCTATAAATTTAATTGCAAACTACATGAAAATTATTTTAAGAGGTATTCTCATTAATCTTAAGAATAATAATTCTTATTATAATTCATCATTTGTTGAGGATAATAATTCCCGAAATCGAAATATTAAGAATATAAATATTTTCTTCTCTCATACATTTTGATTCCATTGCGTGAGTGAGATTTGATTTTCATTGAATATTTACTGCCATACATACTAAATTTTTAAATTCCGCATTCATATTATAAATCAAAACTTATTTATTTGGAAGCAAATATAATTTTTCGGGTAAATTTGAAATTATTTCCAGCCAAGATAGTAATTACATATAAACACACTATTTCTTTATTTTATTTTATCTAAAACTAAAAACTTTATCTACTGTCTTGAAGAATTGCTTTTTCAATTTTCAAGGGAAAAAATTAAAATGTAAGAAATTAGAATAGAGGAGCAAAAGTAGTAAAATATTTACTATCGACGTTTCAAAATTTTGTTATAGATTTTTAACGCAAATAAATTTTATTTAAAAAAAAACTGAAAAACACCCTTTTACAGTTAATCAAACTAAGTTGTAACTTAATCTTTTTGTCGCCAAATCTCGCAATGGATCTGAAATTAGTCGCCAGATGCGGATGGGATCTGAAAACGAGAAATCGTAAAGCCTGATGATGCTGATCAGGACAATGGAACAAAATTATTAAATTATTGATTTGCATCGGTCCTTGAAAAGTGAGCAAAATTTCGAATTAACCTGACCCTTTGAAGCGGGTAAAAATCCGTTACATATAAGTGAAACTTATAAACGGGTATTTAAACCAAATTCTTCCCTTTGGTAAAATTTAAGATTGCATTTCTTTTTCATAAATATATCCCAATTGAATCCAAAAAAATTTCAAATTAGATACAGATTAAACACTTTGTGAGGATTTGATTTAATTTAAATTAGTACTCACATTTGCAACCTAAATATTAATTCGCATAATGACTCTCTTATTAAAAGCAGAATAAATTCAAAATCCAAACATGACTGATCATGCAATTAACCTTTTAACTGTCATTCCCGGGATTATCTCGGTCACGGCACTAGAATTGCTTCAAAATTCCATGCCTGAAAAAATATCGGTTTGGGAAATCCCTGTGGCAAAAATGTCACTTCCGAGTACTATATGGGGTAATATTTTTTAGTTCTTTTTATAGTTATACCCGAATACATGTCGGAGAAGCATATTTCACCTTCATATCTTTGTCAAACCCGAATCCGTATCAGGAAAAGTAAATTTGGGCTCTGTTCAATAGATAGCAGAATTTCACTGAAGGGGTTTTTGAAGAATAGAAGTTTATGTTCAAAAGTCAGCGGCATTTTTCTGTTGCATTATGATGTCCAATTTGTCGATCGAAACTTCATATGAGGATTTAAATTCTTTAACCGAAGATGAAGATTTAAAAGGTATCGATTCTTGTGACTCAAAGGAAGCTGAGGAGAGTTGTGACGGATCTATACGCGTTTCTACTAATTACTTCTTTTTTCTTTAAATCAAAATATTTATTTCAACCAACCTTCACCGAGAAATCAAACGTGATTTATGTAAATGAGGAATACTATATAAATTCGGTTTTCGCGAGTTGAAAAAGAGTGAAGTAAGAGGTCAAGTTAAGTTAAGTGAAGTAAAGTGAAGAAAGGAGCTGTAAGTTGTTGACAAGTTAAGCGAGGTTGATACGCTTGATGGGTGCAAGAAAAGTGGTGAGTGAAGATTGAAAAGTAGTATAATTAAATATTACGGAGCTTGGAGCCATCGTCATTGATCCAGCTAAAGATATTGCCTGAAGTTCTCCGTGAAGGAACCGAAGCATTAAGGAAACAGGTATCGTAAAATTGATTGAGTAAAAGCTGATTATTAGTGTGCGGCGTAGTTGTAAATGAGCGTATTTAAGCTATCTTAGATTCAGTTGAAGTTCTGTAATATTATCCCCACCTTTGCGTATCTCACCTCTGCACTCTACCATTGTTATATACCTTAATTAAAATTGTGTTGTGTTTGTTCCTAATCCATAATAAGAATTAATAAATCAAATTGGATTGACATAATGTCTGTAGATTATTTAGTTCCTCCTACACATCTAGCCAGATTTCCAGATAAACAGGAGAGGTTGAATGTAAGGGGTAACTACAGGTCACCACAGAGTGACATTGGTAAAGCAGATATTTTTATATTTACTAGACAAGGTTCTCTGGAACTCATTTATGCTCTATAAAAATGCAGTTGGTAAACATTACATTTTTAGAATTTCTAACCCAAATTGTAGAAATAGTTTTACATAAATATGAAGATGCAGCTACTGGAAAAAAGAATCCTAGCTGACCATCTACAGTAGATAACACTGCCCGTCTTACTGAATGACATTTTATATCTCATATTCCTCCTACTCCTGCAAAACGGGAGCCTACAAGACAGGGCAAAGTTTGTTATTCAAAAAAGGATGCAAATGGATAAGAGATAAGCAAGGGTGGTGTAATGATTGCGGAGTTGATCCGTGCTTGGAAAAGTGTTTTTAGTAATTCCACACAAAACTGAACTACTCTAATAGGTATTCATTTTTATTTATTTTTTAGAAAATAATTCTCCACTAGAAGTGAACTTTACCCCTGCCAGTCTGTATGGCAGCCACCTCAAGCGAATATGCAGTTGCTATAAAACTTACAAATTTATATGCAAATTGAAGAAGCCAGTATAACTAGAGCCAGTGTAACACAAACATCCCAACTCTTAGGCGCTGTTAGAAGTAGGGTGTCTAAAGTCATGACAGTATACACTCAGCGCGACAAGACAAGCTCGGCAAAGCTCTCAGTGAAAGAGACCGACGGGTAGTGAAGCGTATTGTAATGTCTAAAAAGTGAACAACTTCAATAAAAGTGACCGCAAAGCTCAGTAAGCATGTGTATCCTCCAGGGTCAATGATTACAGTTAGAAGGCACCTTCATAAACAGAACAATTACGGAAGAGCAGCAATGCCCAAGCCACTTGCCACAGATGTTAATTCCAAATGTCGTCTACAGTGGTGTTACATTAACAAAACCTGGTCGTTTGATTAGAGGAAGAAAGTAATATGATGTGATGAATCATCTTTCCTACTTTTTTCTACAACAGGACAAGTGCAAGTTTGGAGGACACCTGCGCAAGCGTATGATCGTGGTTGTTTCCTTCCAGCTGTCAAGCATGAAGGTGGATCTGTCATGATAGGGGCTGTCGTATCAGCAATCGTAACCCTGAACGGAAGGATCATTGAGGAGAAGTATAGAGAAATTTTAACTGACCAGTCCATCCTATGATGCAAACTTTGTTTCCTGCAGGATAAATTTTCCTGGATGATAATGTACCTATTCATGCAGCAAGATTTGTTAATCAAGGTTTGATGAACAAGTGGATGAAGTCAAAGATCTACATTGGCTCACGCAGTCACCCTATCTCAATATAAGTGAACCGTTGTGGTCTATTTTAGAGCATTCAATACGGGATCGATATCCTCCACTGGCATCTTCTCAGAACTTTCCCAATATCTCCATGAAGAATGGTACAATAACGCTCTAAACCATAGGTTCTCAACGTGGGCGATAACGCTCCCTTGTAAGCATTTGGGGCTTTCAGGGGCACAGTAAAAGACCCAGAGAAAATTAGGGGGCGTTGAGATGGCACGGAGGGTCTTGGGCAGATTAACCAAAAAAGACTAAAAAAACACGCTGATTATGTACTAACAAAAGTAAACTTTAATACTGTTTACTTATGTTGATTATATGTATTCAAATCATTTCTATATCCATGTACGAAAATTCACATATTTCAGTATTTCGGGAAGTGGATGAAAAACTTAAAGATTACATTCAGACATACATTAAATTGAACGATATAGTGCATTTTAATTTCTGTAGTGCACGTGTTGTCTTTGTCTGTGAGCAGTAGGAAAACATGTTTCGTCCACTGCATTTCATTAAGTATATTATCCGAGAAACATAATTAAATATGTTAACCAGGAATTAACTTGGGATTCCTTAAAGGCTGAAACTGTCAATTTATATTTATTTTGAAAGAAAAAGTTTATTATGAATTACTTCGTATCATCAAAATCCCTGCCTGTCTTTATAATAGGTAATCTAAAAATCTTTTAAATGAAGAAGAAATTCAGTAGCGTTTCAATTCCAACAATATCCTACCTATGACTAAATTTATAATATTACACACATTTAAATATATTTGTGACAATAGATATTTCAAATTCGCAAGTAAAAATATTGGGACTTTAGAAAAAAAATGAAATTAAAAAAATATTTTTTTCTTTTAGTAATAGGATATTTTTTAAAACTTAATTCTTGTTTCCATCATGAATTGTGTACACTCTTATTTCTCTAGAGTGGGAGGGGGTGGTATCGAAACATTCTCTAGAAAAGGAGGCGCCAGTTCAAAAAAGGTTGGGAATCTATGCTCTAAACACTATTCAGCACTGGTATGAATCGATTCCTAGGCGAATTCAAGCTTTATTACAAACCAAAGGCGTTCCAACACCATACTAAAAAAGGATTATTTATAAATCTAAGGTATTTCCCTTATTTGATAACTACCTCTGCATATATAAATATATAACAGGGAAGTCATTACGTCATTTCGAATTCATATCAAATGACAATGTTAATGGCAAAAAAAAAAGTCAATGTGCTCGTTACTGGAGCAATCAAAATAATAAGTTGAATGTTAAAAACATAGTTCACAGAAAAATAACATTACCAGACCATGGTGAACCGATATGAACCTTTCCTTCTACTGTCTAACATCTAATAGAACTGATCGAAACATCTTAAAAAAGCGAAGCAACAAACCAGTTGCATACGTCTAACATGTCTTCAGTCGAAGAGTTCCATCTGAAACCCAACTTCGGTCTCCTTAAAACTTACACAAGCCAAGTATAAAAATAGTTAAATTTGCATTGCAGTTGTTGCCAACCACAAATCATGAAACTCGCAAAAAAGATCGGGTTTGAATCCGTTTGTTTACTTGAGATCATGGCGCGGGATTGGAAAAATTTAAGGACACCATAAGAATTCGGATCCTAAAATAAATTTCTGCATGAATCTTTTCCAAATGTCTAACAGATTCGCTTCATAACCGAAAATATTTTCCCAACAATTACGAATATATAAATCTTGACAAAGAATTCTTAAAAACATGTATATTAAGTTCAGGGTGATTCATAAAGAAGTATACACTTTCCAGATGCTGTAAAACAGGAACAATCAAAGACAAGAACAGCCTCAGCAAACCGTAGGTAGATGTACTTGAAAGTTTAAACTAATTTTAAATTTAACTAAATTTATCGCTGCTAAAAACATCAATCTTACATATTTACGATGAAATTCGCTATAAAATCTAACTAAATTTTAAAGCCTGTTTCAATATATTTTTCTTACTTATTCGAAAAGGAAAAAAAACCACACGCAATTCCTTTAATTTTCTGAAAAAAGTGAAAAACTCTCTTCTTGCTAACACGAAACGTAGTTGAAGCTTTTCACGTTAATAGCATATCTAATAAATGCCCTGAGCAGTGTAAAAATAGAAGTTCGATCCTTACGCCTTTCAAACAATGCGAATTTGTTCTTTTCTGGTTTTTTTTTCAAGGACAGAAACAAAGGGAAGGCTGTTTTCAAAAATTTAATGAGAAAGGATCTTCAAGAGTGAGATAGCTTTGTCTTTCTCTCTCCATTTCTTTTTTTACTTCCCTTCTTCCATAACTTTGACTTCTTTTTAATGGCCTACTACGAACTCTAGAAAAGGATAGAATTATTGAAATATTTTTACATCTTCATAAAAAGTCGTTAGAAAATTATATTTCGAAATAAAACTGCACTTCTAATTCAAGGAAAATTTTCAAAAATCTTATTCAGTATTAAATTTAATTTGAAAAATAAATATAGTAAGCATATTCATTCAAAAATAACAAAACTCAATTAAATATATTAAGAAATATGAACAATTTCATAACAGAAAAGGGGAAACAACTTTTACATTCAATTTCGTAAACTTTTAACATAAAATACATTCTTTCTATGAATAATATCATGTTTCTAAGGATTAGTAGGCTAAATTCATATGACGTCATAATCACATGATAACTACAATCATGTGTTTTCAATCAATAAGTTCATAAATTAATGTAACGTTATAGTCATATGATAAATGCAAACAGTCACACGATAATGTTCATCAGTTTAGGTGCTTAATTGTTGCCAATTTTTGCTTTTTACTGAAACTTTCTTTTAAAAAGTTTAACTATAATAACGAACACATAGGTAAACAAAATGCACTTGATTTAAAAGTACACATATAATATAAGATTGTTTCCTACAAAATTTTGAAAAATCTTAATCGCTTGAATATTTCTACTAAACTGTCAAATTTGAGAATGTACCTAAATTTTACAAAGTAAAACAATACGTACAAGACTGATGGCAGCTTTAAAATCACGTGATTCCATTTATCATGTGACCTTCTTCAATTTAGTTCATAGAAATGTTTATGTGTACAAAACGTTTTACTTGTATGAAACTTTTTCTAAAGCTCCGCACAAAGTGATATTAAACAAGTCAATATATTTCTTTTTAAAAGCCAATTTCTTCTTCGACAAAAATAACGCAGAATAAATTTAAAATTAAAAAATAAAACTTAATGAATTAATATTTGAAAAAACTGTATTATCAAGTGTTATCCTCTACAAGTTTTAAAAAATGTATTTGAACTTAAATGGATGAATAGAAAGTATTTTATTAACGATTGAAAATTTGAGCAAGATATATATAAATAAATATATAGAGAGAGAATGAACTCTCTAACAGTAAGAATTTAAAAATGTTCAAAATAAAAAATTTTATTAATAACCTATCTATTGACATTATTTTAATATGTGTGCCAAAAGAAATTCTTTAAATAATCAAAAAAGTAAAAAATGTATAGATCTTCGAAACAATTTGTCGCCATTTTCAACTCATTCTTTTCACGCCATTTTAGTTTGTCTACTTTCATCGTGTGTTAGTAGGAAAAGACTTGTGTGTGTGTGAAAAACTTGATATTGCTTTTGTTTGACGTTCTCTCTTTTCTATCGTTTTCCTCTAATTATTCTTTCTTTCTCATTTAAAAGTCCTCTTATGATGCTAATTTGAGAAAAAGTCGCACGTAGTTTTTTATTACTTCAGTATT
The DNA here is from genome assembly GCA_019973975.1 of Trichonephila clavata. Classification (NCBI taxonomy): domain Eukaryota; kingdom Metazoa; phylum Arthropoda; class Arachnida; order Araneae; family Nephilidae; genus Trichonephila; species Trichonephila clavata. The sequence goes on along the minus strand of BMAO01036742.1, from coordinate 20,041 downwards.
AAATACAGAGTTACGTTCTACTTGGAAGAGTTGAAGTGGAAAAATGAGCAACATTAATAAAGAAAAGCAGCTTTCAAAATATGAAAATAGTTTTCATAATTGTTTCTAATTTACTTTTAAATTCAGCTAAATTATATACACAATAAAATACTGTGGCATTTTATCTTACTGGTTGTTTGTTTTTCTTTCGTCACCTGTCTGACGTAGTCAGATTGAGGCTTATGAAATTAATCATGGCATCGGGCTAGATTGTAACCTGTCGTTAGCCGTAGCTTTGAGCACCATGCAGGTGACAGTACGGTTTGGCTCGGTTCCACCCCAATTTTGAAGGAGAACACCCTGGGTGATCAGGGCCTCGACCTCTCTTCTCCTTCTACCAACTTCACAAGAGAACTTGCAACTCGACGACTATTTAGTGTACCCCCATGCCGCGAAAGCGCTATACATTTACAAGCATCTATGCCTTCTCCGAGATTCGAACCCTACGGCACAGCAGTCAGTGTCGCTAACCACTATACCCGATGGGCGACCGTTTATCTTACTTTGTTAGTTAAAAGTTAGGATTGTTGGTTAGGATTCATATAAATTATTTCATTTCATGTTTTTATCTTTTATTTTTCACTTAATCAACCTACATGAACCCTGAGAAAATTATGTTGGATTCATTTTATCAATATGAGCATTTTAATAATTTTATTTTATTTTATTTTTTTGGCAGATACACGTAGAAAAGTATACAAATTCAGAAAAGAAGTTTCATTATTTTCATTATTATTCAAAAGATGTTTCATTATTTTTCTTATTAAATCTAGCTTTATTGTATTTATGGAAAATAATTTTAATCATAAATATGCAGTAATGCACTCTATAATGGAAAAAGTGGCTCACCAAGAATAAATTATCGGAATGAGACGAAAATCTATAGACATGATGTGCATGTAATAAAATCGAAATGCAAACATAATCATAGGAATTGATTGTTTTGTTCAAGAAATACAGTTATATGGGTAGAAAAAATAAATAATGCATTATATTACTTTGGGCTCTGATGTAAGTTCTTATCTGGCTGGGAGTTTACCCTTAGACTGGGGGATGTGATTCTGTGCTATTGTTTCCAAATGACGAATTAGATCAGTGCGATCCAGATTCATTTGGAGACATTTTCTCATCAGAACTCATACGAGCTCGATTCGGAAGAGTTCTGATAATTGCGCCGTCTGGACAAATACTAGAGAAGCACGAATTCAAGCGATAGAAATGCGTGCCTTGTACTGCTGGGCATTATCCTGTTGAAAAGTAGGACTAAGGGTACGTGACAGGCTGTAGAATCTCATCGACTTACTGCCGTACTGTAAGGGTGTTACAGATGACAACAAAAGCTGCCCCAATATCAAATTAAATGACTCCCAATTTCGTAACCCCTGGTTTTCTGGCTGTGTTAAAGCCCTATCACACACGCAAATTTGGAGCAACCGTTTAGGACATTTTTTTAAGCAGCTGAGGGTGAAAGGTTGCCGTACACAAAACGACATGCTCTGACGTCATCCGCGCTCTATCTCCACATTGAAAAATTACTCGCTGATTTTTCTGCTTCGGAAAACGAACATCCAATATTATTTCTTTTATTTCGCTCACGCTTTTGTTGATGGGTGTAAACAAAAATGGAGCACCATTCTGTTTAAAATATTATACGGCATTAAAATATCATACACCATTAAAATATTATACGCCGTATCTGATGCATTTGACGAAACCGAAGCTGTCAGCATTACCGCCATCTTGTTTATGACGTTGGGTGCCGAAGAACCCAATTGGCTGGAATTTCAAGCAACTTTTATTTGGAACAACTTTTTCAGCTCACTGGTGTCCAGAGCCGTTGCTATCGCAACTAGGTAGAAATTGTTCGGAATTGGGTGGAAAATTGCTCCAAACGTGTACGTGTGATAGGGCCTTTATAACGTCAATCTGATGAATATCCTATCACTGCCTTGGACGTCTCCAGAGCGTCTTCTCTGAAAACTACTCATTTCCAGACTGTGAGATTTCAGGTCAAATGTCATGGGACCACTGCAAACGCGCCTGTTACTGTGCAGTGGGGATGGGCAGCCTGCGGAATGATTTGAGTGATCATAGCCCCCTTTCACTGAGTTGCCTATCAATGGTCACTGCAGCTACATGAGTCCCGATTACACGTTGGATGGTTGATAAGGTCATATAAGGGGCTATGAGCCCTATTCGAACGACCATTCTGTCCTTGCGTAATGTTGCTACATTCGATTGACACTCAATATGATCATAATTAACCCATTCCTGACAAAATCCTCGCATGGTAGCATTGCTTCGCCCTAAATATCGAGGCATCCTGCGATTTGATATATTTCCTTCATTCTGTCTAATTTCATATAATCTCTTTAAAAAAAATTTTATACTTATTTCTGCACAATACTGGAAAAATCTCCGGTTACAGACTGCATGACACAAAACGAACTATGAGGATGAAGTGAAACAGTTTTCTTGGAGTGTTCAGTCTACAGACCTGACATGTTTTGAGCAAATATCTTGAGCGACATGTGAGAGAAGAAAGAACAATTTGTTTCCCTTCTTTACCAGCGTAACAGAAACATATTATACAAAAGAATTAGTACATAAAGTTTTATTTTATATGAAAGATCTATACATGTATTCCTCATCAAATCTCCATAATTGTTCCTGTGAACCAACACCATATTAATACTGTAATAAACGTGGTGCGTTTATTGGTGTTTGGGGATTAAAAGAAAGATCGGCCATAATCAGTATAAATTCTAATTTATTGTTCTCTCCCTTAAATTAAAAACCCAGGGTAGGAAATGCACACCACTACTAAGTATAGGAGTAATTACACGGCAAAAAGGATGCTTAATATTTGAGTATAATTTAATTCACTTACTCTGGGTATACTTTAGATGTCTGTGGTCTTATTCGCCGTAATTCCGTTATTAGTTATACGATTTCTGGTCGTTAATATTAAACTCTATCTTATTGACTAAATTGTCAACTAGCAATCTTTGATCATTCAAAATTACTCGTCGACTAACCCTCCACTAGCTCTTAACTACTTTCCTCCAGTAACTTCGCGTATCTAAAAGTCAATGCTTAAATAGAACCCTTCATTTGAATAAATAGAGTCTTCTTCTTCGGGAGAAAATTTTCAATGAAACAGTTAAAAAGAACTAAATTTACCCCCAAGAGGATTAGTGACAGGTTCGCGGAGAGACCCGTTACAATACAAATAATAATTCCTCTTCCATTTGTTTCTATTAATTTGTCAATTACTTGTATATTAAGTTTCTATTATTCTAAAGAGTTTCAAAAGCTTAAACTTTTTTCATTTTGAGGAATAAAATACAGTGAAAACATTTGTGGATTAATTCTTTCGTTATTTTAATTGTATCATGTACTGAATGCAAAATACTAAAAAAAATAATTTAAATTAACTTAAATTATACATATCTGAACCTGCAGAATGTATTAAGAAACTAGTGAATGTATGTATAGAACTGAATATTATTTTACGGTCACTATATACATAATTACATTCATTCCAGCTGAAAAGTTTTGTGTATAACTTTTTATTATGAAACAAACCAGTTAAGGATAATTTTATTTTATTTTAAGGCATCCGACTACCCTAAAATTGGGAATTTCACCAAACATTGAAAACAAATTATTATTTTATTGTAAAGGCCATCTTATTAGCTTTATAAAAATACCAAGTTTATTATTTTCCGTTCACTAGAACAAAAACTACAACAGTTTTAGTAAAAGCAGATGCCGTTACTTTAAGCAAGATGTTATACTTTAAAACGCATTTTACTCAAAATGGTGTTTTTTTTTTTTTTTTTTTTTTTTTTTTGAAAATTGCTTAAACGGGACCAGAGATTGCTGAAAAAGTTTTGAAAATAATTAATTGAAATTTTTTGTGCATGTTCTGTATAATACTAGAAGTGCTTTAACCTTCAGATTTATAAATCACTGTTTTATTACAAAACATTCCAGCCCTTTATGTTAATATAATCACTGTTATTTTAAGCAATTTAATATTATAACTAAGATAAAGTGCTCTAGTTTTTGCAAAAATTAAAATATCTCTTATCTTGAAGGTCATTTCAAAAATGAATAACATATAGCAACACATCAGAATTGAAAAACTGAAAATTTGTTCATAAGCTTTTGGTACAGATTGGGCTGTGTTTATGTTATTTTTTGTAAATTTTTACCCATTTTAGTACTAATACTTTCTTTTTCTCTTCTTAATTTTAGCATGTGTTTCTTAAAATGTACTAAACAAATCTAAAAACAACAAAAAAATCCCCATATCTCCATTTTTTTTGTAGTGCGCGGATACCTTAACTGTATCAGTACTATCTTAGTTTTTGGTACAGAGTAAAATCAATTATTTTCCTACTCACAATTAAAACTTTCCTTCTCATGAACCTCTTCTATCACTTCATTCTTTTCCCATAAGAATCACAAACTATATTGCCGAAATACTTTAGTAATGAAGAATCTACATTAAATTTGAATATGTCTTGAATTTCCTTATATTTATGACTCTTTATAAGTTACAAGACCACGCGTATCACCTTAATGCCCATAAAAGGCGATAGGTGACATGAATGTAAGTAGTATATTCAAGTTAGATCCAAATTACTGATGAGGCATTCCTAAGTCCCAAAGGATGTACCCTAAATTCAAGAAGATCGTTCGAGGCAAATCGGCAAGTTATTGGTAAAGTCGTCACGAGTATCAGGAAAATTAAGCAAATAACTAAGCTGGTATATGCTTACGAAATTGTATATGAAAGCATAAGATAAATCATAGAAATTCAAGCAATACATAAAAGTACCCCAAAGAATGTAGGAAATTAGACTTACATAAACTTTAATTAATAGCTATAAACAGCTTTTTAAATCATATGGCTAAGTGCTTAAAAAAAACTCAAATTTCATCCAGACATTTTTTTAATGTCTATCAACTAGTACATAAATATCATTGGTTTAAGGGTACCAGGACATGCTCAAAAGAGTAAATTGCCAGAAATTAGACTATTAGATTATGAGACATATATCTTTAAAAATTTCCAATAGCATTAGAATTTTTGTGACCTTATTAAAGATATTTTAATCATTTTGTAGAAATACAAAAACAAATTTTAGCTAAATTTTTTTTTTTACTTTGTTTAATTTAAGTTGGACATAATTTTTGAGATCTCATAATACATGTTTATGTTTAGGTATCATTTCTTAAAATTAGCATCTCTTAAATAAGTACAGTTGAATGTCGTTTGTCCGAATCAATTGGGACCGGACACCATTCGGATACGCGATTGTTCGGATAACCGAAAATCGAATGCGATCCATGCAGTATATGAAACCGAATAGAAATTGTTGACTTTCCAACATGATAAAACTGTGTGCTAGAGACGCTCCCCTTTCTCCCTTCGCGAGACGGTTCAATATTTCAAGTTTTATGTTCAAGACGTTGCCATAGCAGTTCACAACTCAACAAAAGAGCACGTATACATCCCCTCATTTGAAAACAAATTGACCTAATATTCCGCTCAGATGTTTACCAAATCAAACACAACTAAAATTCTCCAAATATCCCTCACCTTGAGTTTTCCCTTCATTTTTGGCCTCACGCGAAACAACTGCTGAGCATTGCATTGTTAGAAAACGTATCCGGAAACTGGTTCGGATATTTGACGCTCCGGATAATAAACGTTCAGATAAACGACGTTCTACTGTAAATATTTTTTCACATACATAAAACAATACACAAAATATAGTGAACCAATTTTTTAGTAAAATATGAAGATTGTTTCTTTAAAAAAATTATAAGACTTTGTAGTTTTGAAAACTTTTATCCCCCCCCCCTTTTCACACATAAAACTATTTCACACTCGTTTATGTGTGAACTATTTCACACATAAACGACATGCGTCGTATGACTAAGGGTCCCCACATAGAACATCTGTGACTATCCCTAAAAAAAATTAAAATAATCCCATACAATTCTGTTACAAGTGACATGTAATATCTTATATTTTTCTTGATTTGTAGTGTACTGAAACTGTTTACTTCTTTATGAACCACTCTGTATTTTTAGCATTAATCGATTTATAACGCTATCTGAAGTTCAGAAACGCCTATTGTATTTGTAATGAAAAGTTTTCGCACATTAAAAAACTAACAAATAACTTTTCTATAAAATATAGTGCAATATTTATCAAGAAGCACAACTTTTAAGATCAACTACTTTCGTTATCCCAATAAGAAAGTAAGTATCAAAGAGTACCACACTTTAAGAGAAACAATAATATTTGTCCCTATTTCTCCCGAGTGAAAATAAAATTTAAAAAATGTATCACAAACATACTTATCCAATACATACAATAGCTTAATATGAGATATATTTCCGATGTTTGTTTCTCTTATTGGTTGCGGAAGTTATTAAGAAAACTAAACTCTCCTTAAGGTACTCAAAAAATCATATTGTTCGGTCGTTAGTTTGTTCAGCATTGTTATAAGACATTCTACAATGGATTATGTGTTACACACATTCTTAAGATTTTAAAATGTATTTTTCTTCTCTGATTGATACTCACTAAAAAATATTTTTAAACAGGTACTTTTTTAGTAAAAAATAAAACTGTAAAGAATGAAAGAAAATAAAAAGTATTGAGATATCATTTGAACAATAAAGGAAAAAATTATTTAACAAGTGTGTGGGGATGGAGAGAGATAAAAAAAATCTCCCATTAGCTTTTTAATCAAAAACTTGAATTATATGACGTAAAATAAGATAAATTTAAAGCTCTTTTTAAAAAGAGAAACGAGTTTTCTTAAGATAATTTATTTTCTATAAAATAATTTATATTGTTTATTTTAATTATTTGTGTTTCCCAAAATAAATTTTTAGAACTTCTATGCTTATTAAAAAGAGTTTGTGACGGATCTATACGGCTCCTTCTACTAACCCCTTGGGGATTCCTTTTGGGCCATCATTATTTCAACCAACTTTCTCCGAGGATAGGAAGCGTGATTATGCAAATTAAGTTTAATATATATATTCTGTATTCACGAGTTTGGGAGTAAGTGAAGTGAGGATAGCTTGGATGTGAAGTGAATCGATGAGAAGCGAAGTAAATTGGCAGTAAAACGTACACGTAAACAGTGTAAGAAGTGAGAAGTTGGAATCTTAAGGGAGTTCAACTATTGGAAAAGTGTTTAAGGCCACACCTAATAGATTAAAGGGTTGCAAGAGTTCAAGTACTGTGGTATTTAATCAAGTTAGAAAGTTAAATTATTAGAGCGGTCTTTAAAATTATAATAAAGTTATAAAGCTCTGTATAAAGTTATCTTAAGGTTAGAGGTGTCTTAAGGTGTTATCTTAAGGTATCTGAGTTAATATAGTGATAAATAAATAATTGGAGTTCATCATGTCGTCTGATCATTTAGTTCCTCCCACACATCTAGCTTTGTCGCAGGGAAGAAGAGATGTAAATTCCTTATTTACATCCTTTTCCAAGCTAGCCCTCTTCCTGCTAGTGTTCTCCAATTCTTAGTTAAAGCTAGGAGATCTTTTTCTAGACCATCAATCCATCTAAGATTAGGTCTTCCCTTTCTTCGTGTGGCAATTAGCTGGGCATGGAAGATTTTTTTAGTGTTGCGGTCTTTGTTCATTCTGACAACGCAACCTGCCCATTTAATTCATTATATTTTAATGAAGTTGACGATGTCAGATTCTTTATATGACTGATAGAGCTCGAGATGTGATTTTCTTCGCCACGTTCCATTTTCCTGAATTCCTCCAGAAGTAAATCTTAAAATCTTCCTTTCGTAGATACTTATCATCTACTCGAGACATGAACCAAGTTTCACATGCATAAGATAATACTGATCTTAAAATGCTTTTATACAATAGAACCATTGTTTTTCCTTTAATTAAATTCGATTTTATATATTTTCGTATTCCATAAGACATCTATTAGCCATAATAATTCTCTTTGGGATTTCAGTGGTACAATCGTTTCTATTGTTAATTTCCGAACCTAAATAAGTGAAACTAACTTCCTACGGCCTTATAAAAGGTTAAAGAAAATATTGTAATTACTAGAAGAAAGATCGGGACAATAGAGTGGATGATCAAAAATTCCCATTTAGGTTTATCCATCAATTTCTGAGTTCCATCTGCAATATGAGGGCTGGCATTATCGTGAAGAATCACAACTCCTCCAGAGAGCATTCTTCTCTCCCTGTTTGGGATTGCTCTCAATATCGTCTTATAATAACGATCTGCACTGAACACCTGGCATTAGAATAGTATTATATGGGAATTTTGAAGCTCGTGAAAATATACGACAAATATTTAATGTAGAAGAATGTCGTGTAATATACCCTCCCCTAAGATTATCAACTCCCCTTCCAGTATTATTAGGTTCGGAACGTGTAGGCGGGTTAAAGAATTCCATAGACATCTTAATAAATCACTATATGTATTGATAACTCTTAATTAAGGAGATTACATAAACACTATTCAATTATAAGAACAATAAAACACAGTGGAGAATGAGAAGGGGTCACTAATTGCGGAACTACGAAATCTAAACTGAATCCACGAAAGATAAGTGCGTACAATTACAGCTACACATGTATACGTAATTACAATTCTTAAGTCACTAACCTGATTTCTTAAACTACGGCAGGTTCGTCTTGTGGGTCGCTTGGATCTTGATTGGATCGGATCAAAGCTAGAATTCCCTCTTTAATATACGACTTCTATCTTCAGCTTTTTTCCCGTAGCTTTTCTACGGACTAATTTTATCAACAACTGTGAGTTGGATTCCCGACGCTTCGATTCACTTTTCTTTACAAAATCTACCTCTTCACTTGACAACTCTTTCTCATTTCATTTCATTCTCTCATTAACTCGCGAAACCCGAACTTATATAAAATATCTCATTTGCATAAATCACGCTTTGGCTCCCGGTGGAGATTGGTTGAAATAAATAAAATTTGAAAGAAATATGTAGAGGATTAGTAAAGAACCGTACAGATCCGTCACAAGATGATTATGAGAGAAGTGTGTGTGTGTGAAAGAAGCTTAAGTTTTATAACATAGTCCCCCCCCCTCCCAATTAATATTGTTTCTTCCATTTTGTATAACTAAATCATCTTTTTTTCGGGATAACCCTTATATACCTTGAAATATCTAGATTCTTTTGACACTTTCTTGTGTATTCCATTGTATACATTTTGAAACAACAAAATCCATCTCAAACTTTTTCCATTATTCAAACTACTTTAAGAGATAATACCGAAAGAATTGATAATTAATTAGTAAGTTCAAATAATCAATAAGAAAGCTCATACGATGTATTATTGCTATTTTGAATAACTCTAAATCCAAGATGCAAAATGAAGCTTACTTGTGTTATAGTAATAAAAGTTAATCAATATATTCAAGTATAAAGAATAGGTTTATTTTTTAATATTTTAATACTTGTTAAAGATTAATTGAAAATTTGCAAATTATACACTCAAAACGAAAGAATTAGCTTAGGAAAATTAGTGATTCTTCTCCCAAATAATATTAAGAAAATAATTCTCCTTAAATTTATTGACATGTCTGATAGATTACAACATTGTCTTTCCAGTTGGTTAATTTTAAAACTCGTTATTTAAATTTTAAAAGAAAAGAAATCAATCAAGAGTATGTAGACGAAAAGTGATTTTCTTGTCTTTTTACTATCGTGTAATATAATAAAGAAAAATATTTTTTCAGTAATTAATTCTTATGTATGTTATTTTAAAACTGATGCTTTCATATTTAAAATTTTAAACATAGTTTCTAGGGTATAATAGTGAATTTTATTGGGGATTTTCAGGGATTAATAGTGGATAAATGTGCTGTTAAAAGTTATGTATATATAATCATTAATAATTAAAGAAATGTTCATTTCCTTCGTGTTTCTTTTTTATTTAAAATCCATTTTTTAAGATAAAAAATCAGTTTTTATATGAGGAAATTTGATTTCATAAATTGAAATCATATCTTTTATAGTGGCCCCAATTTAAAGTAATCTTTGAAGAAAAACAGAGATCTCATTTGAGGTATCCGAACACGTTGAAAATGACCAACTTCAGTCAAGACAGATATTTTTGTTTTTTATTTTATTGAATAGTTATTGAATTATTTTTTCTTTTGACATTACGAAAAATACTTTGTTTTGTTTCTACTTTACCTAGAGGCCAAGTTACAATCAATTTTATAAGTTTTGAAAAACCGGGAGTGGGGTTTTGATCTACCAGAAGTGAGCATTTAAATTGCTCAAAATCTATCATGGCGAGTCTGGTAACTCCAAATATTACGAATGTATTTCTCTAAAACTTTTTGAACCTGGTATTTATGTTATTTTCTAGAGAATGTACTAAAATATTTTTTATTGTATGAATACTTTTTGAGTGTTATGGCTTATTATTTAAATAATAGTCTCATAAAAAATGTAAAATTTCTTATAATGTTTACTCAATCAGCCATAAAATTTTTACATTTTAGTAAAAAATTAAAGTTTTAGTACATTTTTTAGATAAATGCATCTAGTTTGTTTCAGTAATACTTTTACTAATATATGTTTATTGCTTTTTTCTCTAACTGCTTTGAAGTTTTTCAAAAATATTGCTAAAATTTCGCTTATAATTGAGTTTTTTGTAAAATTCACAGGTAATTTATTTTAAATTTTGATAGTTAAATAAAAATATTTATTGGTATTGAGTCCTAAAAGAACATTTATAATGTTTTAGTAGGCTATTTTATTAAAAAGAACTCCGAACGTGTTCGGATACCTTAAACCCTTAACTGGTTTGCCCGTACACCGTACGGGCTACCGAAAGCTAGCCACAACCAGTTTGCCCGAATGCTGTACGGGCACTGATATTTTCTTCTTTCTATCTTTGATTTGCACATATTTTTAATTCTTATTGTGATGTTATTAGTGCTAGTGTTTTTAAGAGATTCTGTTTGTCTATAGCACAGAAATACTTCTCATCCTGGGTTTTCTTTGTGGTGAAGGCGGGAATTTTTCATTGAGTAATTCTGTGCTCGCGTAATTCTGTGCTCGCATCATTTGGACGCCGCTTTTTATAAGAGCCTTTGCTCTCTCCTGCGCATGCCGGCACCCGCGCATGATCCGATCCCAGTCAGAGTCTCCAATGGCATCCCGAGATGTCTCGCTACATTCTCCCTTGGCGGAATATGCAAATATTTAACTGTTTCATTTTTATGTCGTTTCGTACCTTTTCATTTGATCACCCCTTGTATATATTAAAAAGTAGGCAGTATATTTATAAATTATGTGGTATTTTTATTTTTCTACAATATGGGGAAAAAATTTCTAAGATATGCACTTGAGGCTAAGTGTTCCTTTCTTCATGCAAAATTTAAAAATTTCAAAACATGCTTATTATCTTTAAAAAAAATTTTTTTATTATTTGTTGTGTCTTATCTGCTGTGTATAAGTTCCGCTGTCAGTTTCAAAGCATAAAGAAATCTAGAGTTAATGCGAAGAATATATAGAGCTGAGATGAATAAAGAAGTAACTAAGTTTTCTTCTGGATAAGTTTCTTCGGTCCTATCAAATTAATGTTATTAAAGAACTTAAACTAAACTCAGTGGCTCAACAGTCCATGAGAGCGAAGGCCTACTGAGCCTGACCTTTGGCACTGAGGGGTATGAACAGATGTTCCGGTCAAGTGGTCAGTCTGACGCACCAGTGTTTAGTTCCCAAGCAAGATTAGTATTCATTTATCGACCCCCTGATGGGATGAAAGGTTGAGTCGACCTTCCCAGACCAGGGTTTGAAACCCCGACCTGCGGCGTGGAAAAGCGATACGCTATCTCTCAGCCACTGGGCTTTTATTAAAGAGCTTAATATTTATTAATTATGCATGGTGATGAATAATTGATCCTAAAATTATTTTTAACATTTGAGTAAATTTAACCAAAGCAATAGAAAAATGAAAGGAACATGTGAGTAGGTAAAATTTCTGCTAATAATTTATTATAGAATAAATTTATTTTGTAATAAGAAATCGTGAAGCAATGAAATGAAATTACATTATTGAATAGGCTTTTGAAATGGGTTTTAATTTTAAGGATTCATTTCTATAATGATTTGAGCTCTATGGGATCAAGATTATTGAGAAAACAGCTTATTTTCAATAACCATCCAAATATTTATTGGAAGTTATTGACAATCGATATAATGATTCCTACTGAATTATTTTGTAACGTTTTGATAATCTTTTTCTTTAACAAAAAATCATTACTTTTTCTATCTTTTCTTTACGAGTTTTGATCTTATCAAGTGAAACTCATTTTCGATTATTTTAATAAAAAAAATATATAACACTTAAAAAAATTAATTTCGTGCTACCGCAGCATAATGTATTGCCCCAACTGCGATATTTCTATTAAAATTGATGCATAATTTTCATGTTTCTTTGAAAACTTTTGCCGCTCTGTATATCGACAACACCTAAGAAAAATGATGAATGAGTTCTGCAATCTTTGTTCCACTCTTCAGAGCTGTCGGCCAACCACCGCTAAGCCCTTCTAAATTTCGAATTCTGGAAAAACAAATTGATGGATCACAATCAATAATGCTGTATTTAGAAGTACACAAATGTGATAATCTTGAAATTAATATGCATAATCTTAAGCTTGATTCTTGCCTCCTGTCTTAAAGATTATCTGAGTGTGTATCAAACTCTATCAAAAAGTTTGAGGAGGTACAGAAAGGAGGAGAAAACTCAATTATATGAAATGTATTTAAACTTGTAGTTGATTAAAATATGCTAATATAAGCTATATTTTATTTAATTTTAACATATATTAGTATTCCTAAGATAGAACATCATGGTTTAAATATCATATATAATGGACAAAAATATAATGGACAAATATATAATGGACAAATATACTAAAGTACTATACAAATATACAAGTTTATATATAATGGACAAAAATACTAAATATAATTGAAATGATTTTGTAAGATTTTAATCACTTTCGATTCAATAAAAACTTTAGTTTATCTAAGTAGTGCAAGCTTATTTTGTATTCATACCATTAGAGTTGCACAATAAGAAGTGGCCTCAGTAGACTAATGCAGTGTTTCTCAAACTTTCAATGTTTGCGGCGCAATATTCAATCATAGTTTTAATCGTCGTCCCCCCCCCTCTCCATACAATAGCAATATATTGAATTCAATGATTCTATAATTTGAAGCAAAAGCTACAGAACGACTTTAACCTCGTAAGTATCACTTGCGTGAAGAAACTTCTTACTCAGTTAAAGTGTTAATTGCACCGAACGTATATTTGCGTCCTTCTGAAGTACAATCTTTTCTCTGTGTACTACTATCCATAAAATAATTCCGAAGGCTTTGGAATGTACCAAAAGGACCCTGTCAGTGTTTCTCTTATTTCAGAGTATTTGCTTGTTTGTGCCTTTTCTTCCCCCCTCCAATACATTACATAGTGTACCGACGTGGAAAACGGTGGCATTGGGATGTGAATCGCGTAACTTTAAATTGGCAGTAAAGGGATTAATTATAAATCGTACAAATTATCAAGATAAGTGTTAATTTTTGTATATAATTTTATATATGGCAAGCCCATGGGGTCACACACACACTGGTAATTATTAAACTTGTTCTTAACTTAGCATTGTTAAATTAATTGTAAAATTCCCAAATGTGCAGTACTGACACTCTTAAAAGTGTGTTATGTCAGTGTAAAGGTGCATTTTATTTTTTTTATTATGACAGAATGTATTTTGTTTGTTTACTTGTAGTAAATTAATATTTTTTTAAATAATCTTTTTTTTCTACTATTCAATATGCTCGCGCCCCCTCGTAGAGTTATCAAGTCCCTCTAGGGGGGTGCGCATCACAGTTTGAGAAACTCTGGACTAATGGTCAAGGTCAGGGATAGAGGCGTAGCTATCCCGTATCAGCCGTATGAATGATAGGGGGTCCCCAAGCTTCAAGGGCCCTAAAATGTGTAAGAAAAATCGTGAAATATTGAGGGCCCAAGGAAAGGGGCCTCCAAGGAATTTTGATAGGGGCCCACTCAGGACGCCGGTGGTCAGGGACTCGTGGCTGGCGTGTCATGAGTTCGAGACTAATACTGCTGAAGACTCGTGCGTACAGAGGAAGCCCCTGCACGTTAAATCTGTCAAGGATCAAACATCCTCCCATTGGTGTGGAAGTTAGGAGAGGATGGTGTCAGCTCAGGTGTCGTCCTCGTCATTTGACCTAGATTCAAAATTACGAGGTCCGTCGCCAACAGGTCTCGTGTAGCTTTATAGTGCGACGTTAATATAACTCTCACTCTAACTGCAAGTTGAGCAATTGGAAAAGTATCCCTTAATTATTTTAAGTCTCAGAAAGATGACGTAAACGATTAGATTCTCTTTTATCAAACACCAACATTGTGTCGTACATATATATACTCATAGATTGCCTTGAGCCAACATTACTCTTAAGGTATCCGACTGGTTGCGACAACTTTTTTTTTAAAAAAATGGAGATATGGGGATTTTTTTTGTTTTGTTATTCTTAGATTTGTTTAGTACATTTTAAGAAAAATGTGCTAAAATTAAGAAGAGAAAAATTGACAAAAAATAGCATAAACGCGGCCTTTCCTGCACCAAAGGTTTATGAACAAATTTTCAATTTTTTCAATCTAATGTGTTGCTATGTTATTCATTTTTGAAATGACCTTCAGGATAAGATATATTTTCTTTTTTTACAAAACTAGAACTCTTTATCTCAGTTATTATATGAAACTACTTTAAAAAACCGCAATTATATTAACAAAAGGTACTGTAAATTTGGTAATAAAACAGTGATTGATAAACCTGAAGCTTAAAACAATTCTACTATAATACAGAACTTACAGAAAAAAATTCCGTTAATTATTTTCAAAACTTTTTTTGGCATTCGCTGGCCCTGCTTTAGCATTTCAAAAGTACACATTTCGAGTAAAACGCGTTTTAAAGTAGGACATCTTGCTTAAAGGGGAATGGCATCTGCTTTTACTAAAGCACTTGTAGTTTTTGTTCTAGGGAACGGAAAATAATAAATTTAGTATTTTTACAAAGCTAATAAGATGATCTATAAAATAAAATCATAAAAAAGTTTGTCGTCTTTTAGTAGAATTCACAATTTTAGGGTAGTCGGATACCTTAAGTTGTAATTGTTAAATCTGTCGAGGCTTAAAGTCGTTCCGTTGGCGTGGTGGGGTAGTTTGGAGAAGGGGTGCGAGCTTAGATGTCGTTTTCATCACTTGACAGAGGTTCAAAAGTCCGTCACCAATAGATCTCGTGTTACTTTATGAAGTGGCTTTAATAAGCACATTCTCTCACATAAGTTGCAATTGATGACTCATTTCATTATTCAATCAAGTATGTAATAACCTACCTTGCGAGCCTAAATGTGTAGGAGGATTGGAAAGAACACTATCCATTGTATGACAAAATAATCTAATTTAATCACAATATTAATCACCACATGAATGCAATCGATCCAGACTAAGAGATTCCCTCAAATAATCACTAAGTCGATAATAAACGAGGTAAGCGAAATATGTGAAAATAGTTATACTAACCATGCTTACTCTCTTATCAATTTAATCTGGATTTATTCTCAGTGATAATTGTCACCTTAAGTAATTCAATTAGCTAGTATTAAATAGCCGCGATTCAGCTTCAGTTTGATTAATCTCTGCTCCGATAGCAGACTAGCCTATCTCTCTCCTATCTTCCTCTAACCTGAAAACCTAGACTATATATACACTCATGTCCATAAATTAAGGATAATGAAGTTCAGGCACAGAAAGAGACAGAAGCAAAACAAATTTGACTTATTTGTAAAGTCTATTTATTAAAAAAAGGTAAAGAGCAAAAAAGATGCTATATGTTAGACATAATTAATACAAATTGCAATTTTTACTCCTGGAGCAAGAATTAAAAAAGAACCTATTTACAAAAAACAGTATAACATGGTTACTACGATGGTTTATACGGAGTATGTCTCCCGGATGATGCAATACAGGCTTTACAACGCCTACGCATGCTCAGTATCAAATTATCAATCTGATCTTCGGGAATATTACACCACTCATCAAGCAATGCCCTCCAAAGTTCCGGTAGACAGGTGGAAGGGGGTTGACGGGCTGCAATTCGTCGTCCAAGCATATCCCACACATGCTCTATTGGATTCAAGTCCGGTGAGTATGCTGGCTCATCCATACGAGTGATATCCTCTGATTGAAGGCATTCTTCTACAATGTTTGCACGGTGAGGACGGGCGTTGTCATCCATAAACAGAAATTGAGCACCCATGGCGCTCCGAAACAAACGTACATGTTGTTCCAGAATGACATCCCGATAGATGTAGCCTGTCATCGTTACACTCTGAACATGCAGGTCAGTTCTGGAACCAAGAATAATTCCTCCCCAAATGAGCCATCCTGCACCACCGTAACGGTGTCGTTCAATGGTGTTCTCTTGATGGTAACGGGTACCTGGCGCACTCCATATGAAAGTCCGGCGAGAATCAGACCGCAAACTAAACCTGGACTCGTCGGAAAACATCACACAAGACCACTGTTGCGGTGTCCACAATGCATGCTCTCTACTCCAGGTTAATCGCAGGCGACAGTGAGTTGCGGTAAGGGAAACACCTCAGACAGGCCTAAGGGCATATAGACCAATGTGCCCTAAGCGTCTGTACACGGTCTGCCTTGAAACTGTCGTACCGGTAGCTGAAGAGAGCTGACGAGATAGGTCTGATGCTGTGCTCCGTCTGTTTCTTTTGGCAGTAACTGCCAAATACCGGTCCTCATTCAGCGTTTTATCTCGGGGCCGACCTGTGCAGTAACATTTACTCACATTACCATCATCTTGGTATCGTTGCCAAAGCCTGGAGATGACACTCTGTGCGATTCCAAGTTCCTCGGATACATCCAGCTGGGTACGTCCACATTCCAGTCGTCCGATAATTCTGCCACGTAAAAATCATCCAAATGCTTCCTTTGTGCCATAACTATGCGATTATTGCACTGAAAGGCTTTTAAAGCGCTTGTGAACAATTTTACATCTTTGCCACCATTCCTTATATATCCCTCTCTTACACTCTCGTCATTGTGACGTACTATCCACACCATCTAGTGGTTTCCTGTGATTTGCATATTCTTCTTCAAGATGTGTGTTATAATTCTACAGGTGAAATTTTTATTTTAGAGTTCAATTTCTGTGTGATTCTGAATTATCCTTAATTTATGGGCATGAGTGTAGTAGTCTTAATTAACTTAATCATGTTCTGTTCTTCGAAGCGGGGTTTTATAATAAAATAATTTTCAAAGACCAGAAGTTCCCCAAAAAGATTATTGGTAGAAGGAGTTAAGATAGAGAACCGTCACACAAGAGAGAGTATTGAGGACGAAACATAAAAGGATTTTTCATTCTTGAACTTCAATCTTGCGCCTCGTAATAACTATGTGCTTCCGTTCTGTTTAAAATACATTTTTTCTCATTCTGAGTAATTGGTAAAAACTCATTCGAATTATATGGGCTATCCAATTCATTCTATTTATCTTTATGTATTTGATGATTTATTTTTTTATAAATTCTACATAATTCAAAATTTTACCTTTTTTTCGACTATTCTATTCGTTTACAGATCCGTCGAAGTATTTTTCTCTCGAAAGATGCCATTCGATTTTCCTTTAGTTTCTTTATTGTCCGAGTCTCAGATGCATATGTCAGAACTGGTCTAAAAAGAGTTTTGTAAATTAAAAATTTTGTGTTTCTTGAAAGAAATTTAGATTTTAAAAACCTCCTCAGTCTATAAAAAGTCTTATTTGCCACGGATTTTGGATTCCATGAGATATTCTATTATCAGAGGTAACAATTGATCCTAAGTAAGTAAAATTCTTTAGCTGTTTCAAATTTATATGAATATATTTCATGATAAGGATTTGGGATTCTGCCTTTTGAAAATATCATATATTTAGTCCTTTTTTTTTCATTTATAACAAGACCCATTCGACTCGCTGCAATATTATGGGCAAGTAATGCCTCTTTCAGAGCAGGGAGGGAACGAGCAATCACATCAATATCATCAGGATAGGCTGAAAGTTGTACAGATTTAGATAAAATATGTCCACTAATATTAATATTTGAATCACGAATTACTTTCTCAAGTGCAATATTAAACAGCAAGCAAGAGCGAGAGTCTCCCTGTCGAACAGCTCTAAGTATGTCAAGATCTTCTGACAGTGATCCAAGAAATTTTACCTTACACTTTGTATCTTGTAAAGCAAGTCCGGTCAATTTAATGAGTTTTGAAGGAATGCCATTAAGTAGATTTCTTCTACTGACACTAGTGTTGATTATCAGGTATGTGTAAAATTTCCATTAGGGAAGAGGCATATTTTCTATTGAACTTAAATCGGCGTTGTGTAGTGACAGTGGCGTCGCGTACATCCCCGCATCGCTAGGGGGGGGGCAGGGTTCTAAGAGGCCCGAAGTCTTACTGCCACCAAATACCTATCGTTTGTAAAATCTAACTTGGGGGCCAAAGACCTGACTTTGCAAGGGGCCAAATGCTCTCCGTTACGCCACTGTGCAGTGATAACAGCAACCGTTTCCAATCGTTGCTTAGATACCTAACGCATAAATACATGGTGTTTCTGATGATGAAGCATCTCTTAAAATATCTGTTGCAACTTATACAGTTGTATGTGTGCTTTGTGGTTAGCGCAAAAAGCGTGTCCCAATGCCCATGCTGGAGAGTTTGTTTTGTTATCCTGTTGTAAGAAGGGAATAGAGCCACCAATGTCTGAGTCCGTGTTTTTGTGATTGCCTTAGTTCTGCAATAAAAGTTTTCAAAAGCTTTGTCAAGATAGAATGATTTTTTAATTACGTTTGACATTATCAATAATATTTTGTTAAAGTAAATGTGTAAGAATTGTAAAAATATATATTTTAGGGGAGTAAGGATTAGTAATAAAGTATATGTGAGACATTGCTTGTGTTGAGCGACTTCAAAAAAGACAGTACTGGAGCCGTAGTATGCTGCTCAAATTTATGAGAATGCAATTGACAGCAACGTATGCCATTAATAGCTTCGGAAATTCAGGGAAAGACACAAAAGTTGTCAAGATCATGCAAGGGGAGAATGTACTTCCCTCTTTAGAGAAAAACTATTGATCAAGCCTTAATAAAAAACAACCCTAATCAAATAATGCCGGGATTAGCTGAAGCCGTTGAAGTGGTAGCGTTTCGCACTTCCACGCCACAGTCCGGGGTTCAAATTCTGAGCTGGGCAAGGGCAACTCAGCCTTTCATCCATTTAGTAGGTCGATAAATGAGTACCAAGCTTGCTTGGAAACTAAACACTAAGGGTTTCGCGTCAGGATCTTTACCTGACCAGAACATTTGCTCATGTACCTCAGCACCCAAGGTCATGAAAAAAGGGAAAGGACACAGTAGGCCTTGTACCTCATTGGTTGTTGCGCTATTGAATTTAGTTGAAGCCTTCAACATTCTCCACCTATCGGTCCAAAGACGGTTGGATGCGTTAGATTTCCCAAAACCCTTGGGTCCTAGGATTTCATGTCAGCTTACAGCTATCAACAAGACCAGGGAAACGTTACCTGTGTTTTCTTGCTTTTCTGGTATAAAAAGTAACAATTTGAGACAAGACAGACGTGTGCGTGCGTGCGTGCGTGCGTGCGTGTGTGTGTGTGTGCGTGCGTGTGTGTGTGTGTGTGTGTGTGTGTGTGTGTGTGTGTGTGTGTGTGTGTGTGTGTGTGTGTGTGTGTGTGTGTGTGTGTGTGTGTGTGTGTGTGTGTGTGTGTGTGTGTGTGGTGTGTGTGTGTGTGTGTGTGTGTGTGTGTGTTATACATTCCCAACTTTCAACTGGTTT
>BMAO01036741.1:0-16349 GCA_019973975.1 Trichonephila clavata | reverse complement strand
TCTGAAATGATTGCTACTCATTTGAATATATTCATATTTATTTTTGTATGCCCATTTAATTAGCTTGCTAAATAAATGCTGTTGAGAATATTTTTATGCAAATTATTCAGAATTTTTTACTTAAAACATTTTGGATGCAAAGTTTCTAAAAGAATCCTAGGAGCCTATTCGATTGTTATAACGTATTAATTTTGTACAAAATAGTTATTCAGAGCGAATTGACATTGAATCCATATATGAATTTTACTTTTGCTCATAAAGATAATTTACGATTTAATAGAGATGACTAGTATGCGCTATAAAGGTTAGTTTGTGCATTTATTTAGTATCAAACAATGATTATTTAGCACAACTATAAGTGATTACACAGATATTCAATTTACAACTGAATTCCATTCCTTAACAAGGCTAATTAATATTCTTCCACAATTTCTTCATTCAAACAAGTTAGAAAAACTGTTTATGAAGCACAGATTCAATCTAAGTACGAATAGTTAATGTGCATGGTGGGAAAGTTACATAATTTGTACTCTATTATACAGATCAATACCTATTGATGTAGTTATTTTTCGTTTTTCACTACTTTTATTTATTTGTGGTTTTGTGGTCGTGAGTTCGGATGCCTGGATTTCATTTTTTAAATAATGTTCCACCTTGAATCTGCAGCAGAGTTATTAGCAATAGGATGCCAAAAGGGATCTGAAAGGGTTTAGAGCAGAGGTACTCAGCCTTTTTTCCCGCCTGGCCGCATACATATGGCAGATATTTCATGCGGGTCACAACATGAGAATTAATGGAAAAAACATTATAAGACCAAGGCAATATTTGACTCTTAAAATGTGGGAAATGGATCAAAATACTGAAATTCAGTTTTTGGCTGTTAATAAAAAAAATCACTATCAAACACATAAATATTTATTTATTATTTTTTATTGAGTTTTGAAGTAGGTTCGGTTCCTTCCACCCATGCTTCATTGTCGTACAAACAAAGCTGCCACACCGTTTGATAATTTGATTTTTTTTCCTTTGGATAAATTCTCTCTTATTTTCATTTCAAATACTAATTTATCAAGCGTAGAATGGCAGAAAAAAGAAGTTTTGAGTGAATTCCAGTTTGAAATCACAGTATTATTTGTTTATAATTTAAACTCAATTTCACAGCCATAAAATAGTCACTAATCCCGTTCAATCCATTACTTCAGTGTTATTTGTTATTATTACCTACCACAAGAAGACAAAAAAAATATTCTTGCAATTCGTATCCATACGTCATCGACAGCAAAATCAGTAGATTTGATTGCTTGATTGATAGCATGTCGCGCTAAATTTTTAATACATTGTTGTTAAATAGTTTAATTTTTTAGTTCAATGGGCCATGAGCGGGCCATTTAGAAAAACCCGATGGGCCGCATTTTGAGTATCGCTAGTTTAGAGTTACAAACCAGTCCCCGCAGAATCAGTCACCCTAGTACACAGCTTTTACAAGGTAGTTTACAAAAAGGTAACATAACCCGTAATTCTGAGCCGTTGTCAAGCGACGAAGGCGATATTTGAGTTTTCACTCCATTCTCCAATTTCCGTGCCACGCTAACATGAGAACTTTGGGTGAAGGAAAATTGGAACATGCATCAGCCTTTTTACATGGCGGATTTTCCCCTCGTCTACAAATGGATTTCCTATTTCAAAACTTTAAAAATATGTCTCCCTGCTTTGTTACGGGAGACAAACGTTTGAAATATTTTTATAAAAAAGTAGACTGGAAAAAATATATTTAATGGGAATTTATTTTCCCGGCAATCAGTCTGTTAAATTAAAAGCATAGTATGAAATGAATTTTACCAACGAAAATTAATATCTATTTATAAGAAAAAAATATTATAAATGTTTAAAAATTGTGCACTTGTTAAAAATAGAATTGTATAAAACAAAGATAAAATTTTTATGAAATATGAGTAAGTAATCAGGAGTTAAAAAGGCACATAAAAAATTCAGAAATGGGAATACTTTTTGAAATGCGGGAAAAAATGTAATTAAATTTTGAGAAGGTGGGTGGATTGAGATTTTGGGGTAACGAACTAATTCCATTAAACAAAAAGAATCACTAAAAAAATTAGAAATTCCTCAGTATATTTTAATTGAGCTTTTCCTGATTAAATTATTATAGTAAAAAAACCCAAATGTCCTCAAATTTCAATTCAGATTAGTAATGTTCTTTTGATATTACACGGAAATGATAAAATAAATTTAAGAGATTCTACTGTTTTTTCCATGCTTCTTAATTGAAAACTAATCCACAATTAGCAAGCACAATGACGTATTATTTTTATGAGATACCACTGCATGCTTGATTGGATTGTAATCAGTGTGATTAAAGATAAAATTAATATACCAGGCCAAGGGTAATGACTTCAATGTCGTCACTCACGTCGTTTCAATAAAATTAAACTGCAGGCAGTGAAGAAAATTTGGTGTTTGTTAAATTTAGATGAAATTAAAAATTTCTAATTATACTTAGTCTAAGCATTTTATTTCATTTCGTCTTCACGTAGTTTTCTTTTAAAAACAGTTTTTATTTATTTTTTCTTTGTTAATTCAATTTTTTTATGTTAATAAAAAAATAAAAGAACTGTTGAAACACTTCTTACATCAGAAAATTGACTGGATTCTTATGTGATATATATACATATATGTTATTTTTTTATTTATATTTTTATTTATATATTATATATTTATATATATATAATATATAATATATATATATATTATTTATATATTTATATATTTAGAAGTCCAGTGGCTGAGTGGTAGTGCATCGCGCTTCACACCACAGGTCAGAGGTTCAAACCCCGGGCTGAGT
Organism: Trichonephila clavata; assembly: GCA_019973975.1. Taxonomy (NCBI): domain Eukaryota; kingdom Metazoa; phylum Arthropoda; class Arachnida; order Araneae; family Nephilidae; genus Trichonephila; species Trichonephila clavata. The sequence continues at coordinate 13,492 of BMAO01036741.1, read as the reverse complement.
AAGGTCGATTCAGCCTTTCATCCCTTCAGTGGGTCGATAAATGAGAACCAAGCTTGCTTGAGAACTTAACACTAGGATTTCGTGCCAGACTGATCGGGACCACTGCTCATGCATGTCAGGGCTCGAGGTCACGTATACTGATATGGACACAGCAGGCCTTGGTCCTCATGGGCTGCTGTGCCACTGAGTTAAGTTACATATATTTAACAGAGTTTTATTATAAACATATTAATAAGTAACAATCATTAGCAGAAATTTACTGGAAGATTTTATCTAAAATGATTAGAATTTTCTTCTTTGTTGTTCTGTAAGTATTCGTATGAAATTATATTCATTAATTGAACTGGTATTTATGCTGGATATGAACAAACTCATGGAAAATATGTCATTTTTACAGAAGAAATATAATTTCTTGCAAAAAAAAAAAAAAAAAGAAGAACATAAAATATTTTTATGAATGCCCATGTTTTATTTTATCTGGCATAAATTAATGATTAAAAGTTATAAGTTATTGCCAAGAAAGTATTAAGATGAAATGAAAGTTTCATAAATGTGTAAATATATTTCATCAAGTAGTGTCTTAAAAAATTATTTTTGATATAGTGTTACTTTTTTTTCTATGTATGAGTATCTTCATTCGTTGATCTGTTGTTAAAACTTTATCCCAAACTCAATGAATTGGACAGATCTACCAAGAAAAAGGCCTCTGATATAAATATCATATATTCCGATAATTTTTGTCTAAGTAAATCTATTCTTAATGCATAAAATGTAATCTAAAAATCGGTTTCCATGGCATAAAATACCTATTAAACTTTGAAAATTACATTGCTATTTTTTACACAACTGTGGTAAAAAAAATAAATAAATAAACGATCCTCAAAGATACTATCCCAAAAATTTGCAAGGTTATTTTTTTTACCAAACCTACAAATAAGTAAGTTTTTATGCAAATAATAAATCATTTTAAGCACGAATACATTACTTAAACTTAACTTAAAACTTACTTACGAAACTTAAACTTATATTGTCTTCCAAGTCTAAATTTACTAAGACATTTCGTAAGAAAACATTTATCTGCACAAAAAAATATCAATATGTTGCCTGTAATACTTAATGTGCTTACTGTTTTCTTATTTTTCTCGAAAAAATTCCATATTAACTGTAACAAATCAATATCAGTTTTTCTGTAAATATAATGAACTTAACTTTTTAATGCAAAAAGAAGCTCATAAAGCTGCAATACGTATACATTGTTGAAGCACCTACAAGAATAATAATTCCTTTTTTGCGTTCTATTAGATTCCTAATAACAGAACACAAATAAAGTTACTACCAATCTAAAAACTAACTCTCCACTATGTTTTAGCCTTACTGTATCCAACTCCGATAAATTTTTCTACACGAATGGTAAAATCATGGAGTACTAAGACCCTTTTTTCTGGTCTTTTTTCCCTCTCTCACCTCTTTGAAATCTCGGTAATACTCTGATGGAAAGTTAAGGAGTAAGAGCGGAGATTGAGAAGAAAATAAGCAGAGTCTAAAAGAGAAAAAGGGAAAGATCATTTTCTTCTTCAAAAGAAACACACAAGGATAAAGAAAGAAAGTGGGGGTGAGGAGGGATCTAGACTTCTGCTTTGGCGTAATCACACATTTCCGTTTACTTCAAATTCGGGATCGAGAGAGGATCAAAAGATATGAAGTGATTCTTTTCTTTTCTTGTCAACGTTTCCAAAAAAATTCGCACGTTGATCCTTAGAGGAGGGAAAACATGTGTTCAGGAAGATTTGGTGAATTTGTTCGTTCTGTGTGTTTTGGAAAATTTATTTTTTTAAGAAAGGGAGGGAAGGTGTAATAAAAAAGTCCATTACTGGTTTTGCCAGTGTTAATCTAAAAAAAAATAAGTCAGCTGTAATTCGCTTGCTTGAATTCAGAATTTTCTTAATGATTCCTTTTAAGAATAAAAACGGAAATTATTTTTAGTTTCTTAAGGTTAATTTGTAAAAAAAAAAATTAGAATAAAATTTTACGGATAAAAAAGGCTAACACACAATATTAGTTTAAGTAGCTTTTAGCATTAACTTAAAAATGGCTTGTACTTATCGATTAAGAATAATATATGTTAACACAGTGAGTCTAATTTTTAAATTAGTGAACAGAACTCACACATTGATAACAAAAATATTTTAATATCGTAACTCGTATTGGAAGAAAACTACATATTTTTCAAAATTCTTATACTTTTACTCGTATAATGTTATGGATGTATTATTAAACAGTTCTAGTTTTGACCATTTTTTTATAATTGATTTTGACTCTTACCAAAATAAGTTTATGAGCGGCAATATAAGTTCTGATTTAAACCAACAAAATGTCTTTTAAAGTTATTTAATTTATTAAAAAAAGGGGACATAACGGGGCAACACATTTATGGTTTAACATTTAAGTTATTAAAAAAGGCAAGAGATTTGCTGCCCTTTTACATCACATCAGAATACGACGTCAAAGATGGCGGCAGGAAATCAAATGGCTGAAGAAGAAAAAGATCTAGTTTTGTTCCAAGTTTCAGTGTCTATTAATAGTCAGACTCCTCTACTCGTGATGTTATGGACAATGCTATAGATAATTTAGATAATACAATACATTGGGTTACAAGAATTACTCCTTAATTAATATTAAATTCGAATATTATTCGTAAATGTTTTGAAAATAATAAACAGCTTTATATTTAATTCATTCCATAAATATCCACATTAAGGATTATCGATAATATCATTGATTTTAGGGTTCCCATATACACCATCTATATGACCGAAAACATCATATATATATATACACAAGAATTTTTAAAGGGAACGGGTCGAGGTTTGAAGGTCTACCATTCTCGTATCATAACCCAATAAGCAGCCAAACATATTTTTTTGATTTTGTCGATTGTACGGAACAAAAAACAGCGAAAAATAAGAATTGAATAAATAATTAACATTAATAAATAAAAAAATTACTAATATCAAATACTTGATTACATTTTACATCATACTGGGGCTGTGAAGAATCGGAAAAAGGAAGGATTATGAGGAAGGGTCCGGACTCGTGGACCCTTTCCCCGCCTTTGTGTGCGCCACTGACACTGGGTGGACCGCGACTCCTTAAAAAAATTCGAAGTAGCCCGCACCCTGGAAAAGTCTGCCCACACCTGACTTACAGTATTGTGAAATGTTGTTCAATTATAAACCACAAATTAAGCAGCAAAAAGCTAAACGAATGGACGGTGCAGACAAAATTTTAGAAAGAATTGGTCACCAACGAGAAATACTGTGAAAGAGCTCTTAGACGACTAAAACCGATGCCGTAAACGGCTAAGAGATAAGCTTGAATGCTTATATAAACATATACAGTTAAAACCATTCATTGGGTGCACGGAAAGAACTGACGGGACATTGTTGAATGGAAACCGCGCTGTAAGAGTACCGCGTTATAGGAGGGTTGACTGTATTTCTATAGACATCATGCTTGTATTTCTATCTACATTATACTCATACATCTAAACATAATTACATCTTACTCGCATTTCTATCTACTTCATACTCATATATGTAAACATGAATACATCTCATACTCGTTTCTTCACGTTATTTTATATTTATTTGTAGGGATAAGCGATGTCTCTCAAATAGGTTGACGGCAGTAAAAAAGTATTGTCTTAAAATACTTAAATTGTATTCAAATTAAATGGACAAATATGTAAGAAATACAATTTATCCCTTAAAACAAATTATGTATTTAATTAATACAATGATGATACCCGAAAATGGGAAAATAATATACATGAGTATAAGTATAAAAAAAAACAAATAATTTAATACCATATCATTAACACATTTTAAATTTGACATGTGACATGATTTTGAACGACTAACATAGTTTTGTTAATTTACATTAGGTTTCTACAAAGAGTAAAAATGACCACGTATTTCACAAAAAAATATAAGCATTTATTTAGTTATATTGTTATTTTTAATTAGTGAGTTACATAACTGTTAAGAAAACAAAAACATTAAGTAAAACTTAAGGCGTTAATATAAATTTTGTAGTTTTTTCACCGCATATAAACACAAATTCATCATCATTCCTTGCAGTAGATACGCCAAAAGAAACGCAAATTATATCAAATGGTTATCAAATATAGATAAATATTAAAGGAAAATTATTATATTAATCTGGTTATTTTTAAGCATCGCTTACAAAATTAAAAAGCAACACAAAAGAAAACTCAATACTAATGAAATCTGCATCGTATTGTTCGAAATTATTGAACTTCGAAATTCCTTTTGAAGAATAAAGAAGGAAAAAAAAAAAGAAATTTCAAGGATTATTTTGAGTTGTAGGGAATATATATTTTTTTCTACTGCAATTGTATTAGGGCGATTTAAATTTTGGGTTGTTACATGCTAATTAGGAAAAAAATCACTCGATAAAACGATTGAAAGTAGTTTGGAATCAGTATCTACCCTATTAACTATTAATTTATTCTTAGAAAAACAATATCTTTAAACATTTTTATTTTATTTTACTAGGTACTTAATTTTAGCTAAGAGAGTTTTAAATCAATTATTTAAGTATCAATCAATTATTTGGAAAGCTTTTTAGTCTTTAGTTTGGTTGTGTCTTACTGAATAATAATCTTTTTATTGCATTTATTCAAAACTCTCGTTATCTTAATTATTTCAGTCTCATTATCATTTCTAACACTAGAAGTATTGAACAAATCATACAAAAGGCTGAAGATTTCTTTCTTGGCAATTATTTCACTGCAAAGATGCTTCCCGAAAAATTTTATTGATTTCCATTAGACAAAAGAAGCAAATAAAAAAAAAGATTTCCTTCTTTTGTTACAAGTTAAGACAAAATTACACGATTGCTGGATTTATAAATTGTCACGTTTCTAGATTAAATTTTACAGTTCTGTATGCATTTTTATAAATATTTGTACTTATTTTATTGATTCATGCATATTGAACTTTTAATTCTTGATCATATTCAAGAGAAAGAGAGAGAAAAGGGAATTTATTTTATATTTTAAATAATTCAAACTTCAAAATTTTTTTGATACATTCAACATTTTAAATTATTAGGTCACTATCAAGATGGCACCATATTTAAAGTTAGAGATATATTTGCCTCACATCACAGATAGAGGATTTACATTGTATGAATGTGATGTGGTAGGTGGTTCATGTTAATTAAATTATACAAGTTTTTTTTTATTGAAAACGATAACATCCCCGTGCACCACAAAGTATCACACAGGGCTTACAGAAGTAAGTGTTAAGCACACAATACAAAGAAATAAAAAAAATAAAGAAAGAAATTTTTTAAAAAATAAATAAAATAAAACAATATCTTGAGGTTAGGAAGAATTACAAATACTCATAACAAACTCACTGAACTTTTTAAAAGTACTTCTGGTGGAAACCAGTTGAAGAAGATTCGGAGGCCAATTTACATTAAGTCCCTTGAATGACAGTCTTAGGATTTTCCGTTCTCTTTCAAACTTGGAGCACAGAAGGAGCACATGCTCTACCAATCACCACCAATATCGCAATCACAGGAAGATGACGGAACTAAATTAAATTTGTTCAAGTATTTTTTAAAATTGCCATGACCAGTCATGCGGGTCATTTGCGGTTATCGTGCCATAAGTTACGAGTCAGTTTTTGCTATTTCTGGATTCCCTCCAATCGACATTGCTATTCTTTATAATATTGCTTTTAGGGAAAATCTCGCTGCTTCTTCCATCTCTAATTATGATTGCACTATGTCTCCATTTTTTCTCCCTCATCCTTCAGAGAGGAATTCCATCAATATTATAAAGCACAGTGACAAAAATACTGATGATTTCCCTGTTATTTGCTATACTGATGGTAGTAAAAATGCTGGCAGAGTTGGTTTCGCTTTTGTTGTGTTCAGGAGTGGTGTAGAATCCGAGTACTTTCAATTTAGAATTCGTGATGAATGAATAGTGTTTGTAGCTGAACTCTTATGTTTAAACTTCGCCATTAAATGGATCACTGAACAAAATAGTGTCTCAGACTCTCTCATCTGTACAGACTCTCTTTCCTCCTTGGATTCTCTGAAGTGTATTTCTTCATCTAACAACATAATCGTCGAGATCCAAAAGCAACTGAAAAGCCTAAAAGATAAAAACATCTCAATAAATTTTGCATTTGTTCGCGGACGCACGGACATTTTTGGAAATGAGCGGGCTGATTGGCTAGCCAAGGCTGCAACCAAGCGCAAAATTGACATTGCCGTTAATATTCCTAAGTCATTTTACAAGAAGATTATGAAGGAAAGAATGGTGAAGTCTTGGAACCAAGAATATCTTACATCAAATAATGGGAGCGTAACATTGAAATTTTTTCCAACCATTAATGAGAGACTGTCCTGCCATCATTTTTATACCAATAACAAAATTATACAAGTTGGAAAAACAATTTTGGTAAGATGTGGCACTTTTGTTGGATTAATGTTTGTGTCATTCTGGGGTTAAAACAATTTTACAATAGTCATTTCTATTAGATTCATGATTTGTGAGAATATTGTTGACTTCCTTTTTTAAACTTGGTTTTTTTTCTATACTTTTTCTTACAGTATTATGTGGAAATTTTCTACTGGAGGGGAAGGTTAGGATCTTGTAAAGCAAGCGTAAACCTCTGCTCTAGAAAACATAATTGTTTTCCATTTTGGTCAATTGACTTTTTATATCTTTACTTATGTTGTGGTTAGTTATTTTTCGTTATTAAATACAATATTTATCGATTATTTGTTTTGCAAGATATTCACTTTGTTTATATTTATTTTATTATACTATATATATATATATATATATATATATATATATATATAACGTAGAAAAAATAAAGTGTAATGCTTTTCATTCATTATCCTATACTTATATACAAGTTCGAAAAAATTTCCCTTTTTAATAAAACTTAATACAAAATAAAAATGAATGATTTCTTAACCTTTTAACAACTTTTAATAGAAGAAAATATTCTTGGAAGTTCTTTTATCAGTAACGATAAAATTAGTTAAATCAGATTATTTACATCAGTCTAATTTTGTGTGTGTGTGTCGAGAGATTCAGCAAATTTAATTGCTCATCATTTTGATTGCATTCAGCTCTCCCCAAATAAAATACTTTTTTTTGTACTTGAAGCTTTTTGAGATTCAAATTATGCTGGAAGTCATAATATTTTAAAGTTGCATTTTTTATGTTATAATAAAAGAAAATTATACACAAAAGGCTTGATTAAATTGTTAATTTACTTTTTAATTCATTACTGGAAAAATGCTTTGGAGAGCTATTTTCAGAAAAAAAAAGGTTTTTGCAAAGTTCGCAATTTTTTTTATCCGATAATAATAATCAAATTCAGACTTCATATGACAAATTACTCATGCTACGTTTAAAAAATTGCAGAAAGTTTTATGAAAACAGCATTTTATGTGTTTCAGATCACTTGCATTAGTTAAGTCAATGTTTCTCAAACTTTCAATATTTGTGGCCCAATTTTCAATCAAAATTTTTATCGCACCCTCCCCCTCCATAGAATAACAATGCATTGAATTCAATTATAATATACGTTGACGCTAAATCTACAATATGACTTTAGTTATATACTGTACAAAATATCAAGGTAAGTATTAAATTTTTTGTATAAGTCCATGGAAGTCACTAGTAGTTCCTAAATTTGTTTTTAATTTAGTATTGATAAATTAACTATCAAATACTAAGTATATTATATCGGTGTGAATGTGCATTTTATTTTTTATTATGACAGAATGCATTTTGTTTTGCTTTCTTTTTGGTAAATTGATAATTATTTTTAATTGTTTATTTTTGACTTTTCGATATGCTTGCCCCTCCGCATGTAGGGTTATCCCGTACCCTAGGCGGGCTGGCCCCACAATTTGAGAAACGCTGAGTTAAGTATAACAGAAAATATACGAATAAGCGCTCTTAACTAAGACATATTCTTTTAATCCAATCCTTTTTCAAATTTATAATGTGGACATTGATTGAAAATCCTCCAAAAGAATTCACGATTGGGATTTATTCATTTGCAATTTTATAGTGTGTCAAAATTTAATCATTCGTGTCATAAAATATAAATAAGTATCCCCAAAGAAACTAAATTATGTGTAAAGCTGGGCTCATAAATTATCCATGAAAAGTTCCATTTAATCCCTATTTTATCTTCCCCACTTAATCACGTACACAAATTTAGCACCAACTGCGTCAAAAGAAAAAAAATTGCTTTGTTCCAGAAAGAAAAATTTTAACACGTATGCCAGCGGCTGTCTCTGATTATAGGACGAAGAGGAAACATGGTGCCTTCTATCATCCAATCTTATCGTGGACCAATCTAAAATTATTACGGCGCACTTAAAAAAAAAAGCCGATAAATTGCCAGAAAAGGGCTGAAAAAGAAAAACTAAGAGAGAAGGTTCTATCTTTTCGCTTGTGACTTTTACCTCTTCTCGAATCTTGCGGATCATTATTTTTGTGTTTTTCAAAATTCGATATTTATGTTAGAAGTTGGTCTGATCGATAAAATAACTTTGAACTTGGACAAGATAAAAAAAAAAAGAAAAAAAAGTGAGTTTTAGAAACAATAAAGGGGAAAAAAATAGCTTTCATTCATTCTGTAAGAATTTCTTTTATTTTGATTTTGGTGAGTGTGTTTCAAATTTTAACCCGGTGACATGTTAACTTTAAATATTATCTCATATTGGTTTTTTAATAATAAGATTTAATTTTTTTAATCAACGAATACATAGATGTTAAAAGTATGGTTATATGCCATTATTTAATATAATACAGGGAAAATTTAGTTATCTTTAAGTGTTAGATGCATTTAAGAAGATTTATGACAAACACTTCATAAATACATATTAGTGATTGATTCATATAGATTAATTTCATACTAGAGCAAACTGGGAATTTTTAATAAGAAATTTACAACTTTAACCCTTTATTTTCCGCACATTATAATTTATGCAGTTTTTTTTCAGTCAAAATTATTTTTGAATTCACTACATTGAAAATTAAGGGATATACATAAACAAAATACTCAACTTTGGGTGATTTAATCCGTTACAGCTAATTAACAAATTAAAGTTATTCAACTGTAAAATTAATTACATGCAATGCTTACTTAAAATAAATAGTCAAATCGGTTTCTAAGGACTTCATTAACATACAAAAAAATAAGACACCTTTTGACATTAACTAATTTTTCGGAACAAAAATGACAAACTTCGCAATCCGATCAAAATGTCAGCTAAAAACGCAACTTCTGCTATAAAACTATATTCGCCTTCTCCGCTAAATACTCATCATAGAACGCGCTGCCATATATCTTGAAAGAGGGATTTAAAAGAATGTTCCTACTAAGTATCATCAGGGTATTCGTAAAAATGGTTATTCTATGTAATTTTAAAGTGAGTGGTATTTATAAGTATCGTCGGTTGTAAAGAGTTAAATCAGTTATATCAATATGAGAACCTGAACGTTAAACTCCGACAATGTAACCATGGCTATGTAACTGCAGTACCTGAGTGTTTATGGTCTCCAACTTGTGCCGGCGTTGTTGAGTCACGAGCTTGACATTTGTGCCTTAAAGACTAGTCGTGTAGACAAGGGTGGGCTGACTTTCCTTGCGTACGGGCTACTTCGAATGTTCTTCAGGTGCTGCTGTCCACCCAGTAGCGTAGTTGTTGCCATTCTGTATTAGAATTGTATGTTATATTTCTTATAACTTGTTTTCGACATGTACTCCGCTTTTAAAATATGACAGATTACTATTTTTTACTACAAAACGTAAGTAACACGAAACAAAAAACTACGAGCGACTGCTAGACAGCGGAATGTGGACGTATTCAATGATTAAAGCAGAGAACATTCGTGAACGATGAATCTGAAACCGACGTGTGTGCTTGCATTTGCAGGCTGCCGATGATCACGGGGTATGACATCACCTCTAAAACTCAATCCCGCGCTGTCGCGGAAGAGCTGTGTGTGTGTGGGATGATGTCCCAATAGCCAATCCGTGCTGTCGTGGAAGAGCCTCATGTAGAGGGACTGATACACGTTGAATCTGTCGAGGCTCAAAGTCCACCCCTTTTTGTGGTGAGAAAGTTTGAGCAAGGGCGGAGGGTGCAGCTTAGGTGACCTCCTTCGTCACTTGATTGTAGTTCAGAATTACGAGATTCAATGCAATAGTCCTTGTATTGCTTCACAATGTGACACAATTTGAAATCAAATCAAACCATAACGTTTAAATTATGAAACCAATTTCTTTTTCTAACATGTCAGAGTCTTAAACTCTTCGAAATATAGAGTGGTAGGAATTTATAAACTCTTCTATTCTGTTTAATGATGAAAAATGTAAGTTGTATCAGAAAATTGCTACTTAAATATCTTAAGACAAGCAGTATTTCTGAAAATTTTTTTTACGTTCCTCTATACTAGCAAACTGAAAACTGTATAAGTTTAAATACTCTGAAATTTTAAATTGAATAATGAGAATATCTATTCATTTTGCCAAGCTATTGCAAAACACTTAAGCAAAAATTTTTTGACTAATTTTGCTTAATTTCATCTTAAAATAGTGAAAATCATTTATATCGGAATGTTTAATACATTGACATTACTTTATGATGTATTTGTTTTATGATAAAAATTGTAATATTCACAAACAACGCCGTTTCTTACATTATAACGGCGTTTCAATAGATACTTGATGAAATCTTGCCGATACAGCCAAGTTGGCATCATTTTTGGCGAGTTGAAGGTCAAATTTGGCAAATTGGAGACCAAATTTGGTGAGTTGGCAACCACGTGGATACTTCTATAAATCACTGGAGAAATCTAAAATGTCATGATCTATAACTTAAGCTGATTTTTCGAGAAAGTGCTTGAAGATAGCCGCACAGGCTATAAATTGCAGTCGCTCGAGGAAACTGGGTCTGTATCACTTTGGCTGTTGAAGAGTTCACAAGCGAGTAGTTTCTTGTGAATAAACTTTACATACTTATATTTTTAGACAGTGATAGTTGGGTCTGAGAGCTATAGAAGGTGTAGAAACCTCCTGGGATTTATGTAACGCAGTTTAGAGCTGTACGCTGATTTTGAGGAGTGTTTTTCCACAAAAATTTTTCAATTCTCCTGAAGAACTGTTTTGCTCTTTGAGACTGATAATGAATATCCACCATTCCCGAACTACTTTATGTTTAATCAACAGGATATTAGGAATTGCTTTAATTTTTTTACTTACTTATTATACGTCCTTTAAAATATTTAATTTTTTAATTCCTGTGCTTCCTTTTGAATTGTCTCTTATAAACCACTGATAAAAACATGAATTTCTTCTGTAGTTTCAGAAAATCCATGGGAGATATTCGGTTTTAAATCAACTGAGAACACATCATTAACCCAATATCTACACCTTATCCTTTTATGTTTTCAGCCATTTTTTCATCACATATTTTTAGTTAAATACTTTATCTATTTGCTGGCTCTTCGATAAAATTGATGTAAAGTTATGACACATTTTTAACTTCCCATTTCCCTTCTAGAAACCACTTTCTAAAATTAATAAGCTTTCGAAGGCTTTGAAAAATAACAACTTGAGCTTCAATAAATTTCGGCGTTAGGACGGGGAAGGTTGAAATTATCATACGCAGCACTATCTCTTATCTATATTAGAAAGTAGTTTAAGGCCCTTCTCTACTTTAACTTAAAACATACTTAATATTAATCGACGTAACGATGCAACATTTAATAAGAGACTGGAAAATATTCCTGCATAATCATTACACTGTTGAGGAAACATGATAGGTTAATGTTTGAGAGCATAATGTTAGATTTAAAATCATATCTTCTGTGTTACATATTGGCAAATAATTCTAGGTGGAGATTTACATACATTTTCAAAGACGGGTAATATCTTTAATTTTTGCAGTAAACCTAAAATGAGTTCCTATGAACAAATGATGTACATCTTTGGTTATACAGCCTTTTTCTAAAAACCATCAGCTAAGAATAATAAGAATAATTTCAATACATTTTGAAAATTTTAAATGAATTATTGATTTAGTTTGTTACGATTAAAAGGTATTCGACTACTTGCGACACCTTTTTTTTTTAAATGGAGGTTATGGGGATTTTTTGTGCAGTTTTTTAGATTTGTTAGAAAATTTTAAGAAATATATACTAAAATTAAGAAGAGAAAAAGAAATTATATTATTACTAAAATGGGAAAAAATGTGTAAAAATTGACAAAAAGTAACATAAACGGGCCCATTCTGTACTATGAAAAAATTTGCCATTTTTCAATTCTCATGTGTTGCTATGTAATTCATTTTTGAAATGACCTTCAGGATAAGAGATATTTTAATTTTTACAAAAAATTAGAGTACTTTATCTTAGTTATTATATGGAATTGCTTAAAATAACAGTGATTATATTAACATAAAGACTGTAAATTTTGTAATAAAACAGTGATTGATAAATCTGAAGGTTAAAACACTTCTACTATTCACAGAACATACACAAAAACTTCAGCTAATTATTTTTAAAACCTTTTTAGCAATCGCTGTCCCATTTGAACATTTTTAAAAAACACGTTTCTAGTAAAAGCGTTTTAAAGTATGTATATATTATACTTATATATTGCTTAAAGTAATGGGTATATGCTTTAACTAAAACACTTGTAGATTTTGTTCTAGTGAACGAAAAATAATAAACTTGGTATTTTTATAAAGCTAATTAGAGGTCTATAAAACAAAACCATAAAAAATTTGTCAATTTTGGCAAAATTCACAACTTTAGAGTAGTTTGGATACCTCAAGTTAAGTAAAATGCAATTTCGACATAAAATATTTCAATGAACAAATTATTCCTGATTCACCTTTACAATGCATGAAAAATACAAAAAAGAAATTAAGAAGATTTATTTACAAAATAATGCACTTATTTTTTCTTGTTAAAGTGAAAATGTGTGAATAATAATTTTTTAAAAAATATTTGACAAACGTCGTAATAATAATATTCACGTTATCATGTATATGTACGTTTCAATGATATCACAAACTGTCTGGTGTCAGTAAAACCAAGATTTCATTTATTTCATTTTTGGATAATCTTCGAACTTCTTTTGTGTATAGTTACACAATTCTTAATAAGTCAATGAGTCATGTTGCCATTATCCATGCAAATATACAGCAAACGGGAACTTAAAAATATGATGTTTAAACAAAGTGCAATGATGGTAATAAAGTGTAATAATCCGAAGTGATATTAAACAAAATGCACTAAAAGACTAGTGCTGTTTAAACCAAACAATGACGGCAAAAGCACTCCATGTTGTTGGCAAAGTATGAAATGTTGACGATTCTTCAGATTGTAGCTTTGCGCATCATTTAA
>BMAO01036740.1:0-35885 GCA_019973975.1 Trichonephila clavata | reverse complement strand
TCCATTTTGTGGCTTAAGAAACCTCAAGGTTATAAATTTTAAAAAATGAGGCTTGTTACGTGCTCTAACGTCCTTTTAAGCTCATTTCCAGCATAACTGGAGGCGCATTCATCATACAACGTTCCTCCTTCTTTTGCGCCCCGTTAACAAGGACCACCCACTGACGGGCGCCCCTGTCCATATATCTCTCATAAATGAGCCAATCCTTCAGCGACGGTCTCACGTGCCCGTCGAAATGCAAATCACGTTTGGAAAATTTGGGTTTAAAACCTCGGAAAATTCTCTTGGAAAAATCTAATAAATCAACGTTTTTATTCCCGGTAAATCCAATAGATCCATTCAAAATGTCTTCGCTGCTTGTCAGATTGAAAGGGCCAATGGAAATAAACCCACTTCAGGGAGATCTGAAGAAATATTGTTTTCTGATTAAGGTTTCGTATTAGGTAGACAATCGATTGGTACTTTGTTGATTTGGAGGAAAAGCATTGCATATCAGATCTGGCAGAAGTGATGCTAATGAAGAAATTGATTTGAAGGAATGGCGAATGGGAAGTGACAGTTGAAAGGTTGGTTGAAAGGTGTTTACCTAGATGCTACAAGTTAATTAAGTTATCTAAAAATGCTAACAATGGTAGTGGTTCCTTTAGTGATTACTGATATTCAATATTTCTTAGAATAAAAAAATTCTTCGTAAAATATTTTGAATTTCTTTTTCATGGAAGTATTGCTTAGCTGTACTAATGAAAAATGCACTTTCTATCTATTTTATTTAAATACTAAATTACTGAACTTTCTCAGCAATTCAATAATTAACTTTGGGTTTTTCTCTAACAAGCGACAGGCTACGGATTTTTTTATGTAGTGTCTTTTGTTCTTTAAATCATTTAAGAATAATTCTGTTGCCTATTAAAGAAACGTAAGTTTTAATGAATCTGGTCGATTTAAAACGTTATGCCAGTGCAAGAGAATTCAGTTTATCTGGATATCATGAACGAGCAAAATCTTTTAATCTAAACGGGCGCTTGAATCTTAGTAGTATCCGTGCTATAACACATTATTACTTATAATATCCTCTTTAGAAACTCTAGGATCACTCAGGTATTAATCTATTAAATAGGCTAAGAGAATATAAAAGTGTGAATTATCAATAACTAATGAATAAATTACTTATCGAATTTAAGACAGACTTTTCCAATGCTAATGCTACTGAAAAATGGATGCGGCTTAGAATCGAAAGTGGAAAAATTTATTGGATGGGGTAAATTAAACTTGATATTGACGGTTAGAGTTACTATAGATTTATTTATGCGTATTTATACAAGATTTAATACTGATAAAATTAATTAATTATTCACTTATTAGTTTTCAGGTTAATTTTTTTTAATTTCGTAAAAATATCGGATACAAATTTACACTATTTTTTTTTATTTTGTTACAAAAACTTGTTCAACTTTAGGGCTGCGACTTCGAATCGATGTTGGTTTAGTTTCAAATATATACATAATTCATTATTAACATTATATTAAATCCTTTTTAAAATAAATATAATATAAACTACAATAAAATAAATAAACTTTTTAATGTAAACTACAATAAAATGATGATGCCCTCAAATACATAGGTAATATAAATTATTATTTTATATTTTTTATCAGATATAATTTTCATTGTTCAAATGAATCATTTTATTTTATGTTATAACAATGTAACTCTATAAAAGTGGTACAAATACTCGTAGTTTTATTGTAACGAAGTGAACTCAGCACATACTTAATTCAAGGAATATTTGATTTTTTTATAAAAAAAAAGTATTTTTTAAATTACAATTTTGTCTTAAAAAAATGTCTGATTATTTCTATTTTCATAACTCTAAATGTAGACTGAAAGGATAATATCAAATACATGAATTTAATTCAATGAAAAGGAAATATCTAAAACATTTTGAAAAATAAAGAAAAAGAGCACTTCAAGGTACTTAAAAGAAACTAATCTAAATTTCTATGCAAAGAATAAATAAAGAGACACTTGAAAGAGTAAAAAAAAACTTTGAAAGCTTCTATCTACAAACATAAAACTGTTTATTAAAAATCTTAAAAGTTTTAAAAAACTCTTATTAAAAGTTTTTTAAATATTTAAATTTTGTAAGTTCATTTCAGTATGCTCATTCAAATGTCAACTTCAAAATGAATGACATGTTTTCCTTCAGGTACTTTAATGCTCCCCCCCTTTTAATAATCATTGATTAATTTCTTGTAAAGTAAAGCACAGCAAGTTTTTGTGATATTTATTTTCTAGAACATAACTTGAATTAAAATTATCAAAGACAGAAGGGCTTACAAATTACATAATTTAAATGCAATATCTGAAATTCCCCAAACAAGAATTAATCCATTCGTTCTTCTTGATGTTAAGGTATCTTACAACGTTTTACCAAAGCCTATAAATGAATATTTGTTTATAATATTAAGTGCCAGTTGTGTGAATTAGAATATAATAGTTAATAATAATATTTATTATTATAATTTAATATTAATATTTTCTCTATATGTAACTCTATATAGAGTGAACATCAAAGTCGCACTATTCAGCTACTTGAGGGCTTTTGGGGACAAATAACAGAATATTTTGTAAATATGACACTAAAGTCGCACTATTCAGCTACTTGAGGGCTTTTGGGGACAAATAACAGAATATTTTGTAAATATGACACTTTTTTCTGCATTTTTTGTCAAAAAACTGCATTTAAATTATTCCGTCCTGTAATAATATTCTTAAAACAATTTCATATGTGTATTCGAATTCAAATGACTCAAAATATCAAACAGAATATACATGTATACACATTTTTAAAGCCATGGTTTCGAGGGTAATCAGTTACCTTAAATGTCCTTGTAAGAAAAACAGACACTTTTTAATCTGTAACCCTTTTCAGCAGTGGGAAAAAATCCAGATTATTTTATTATTCATCTGTCACTTTACAACTCGTGTACATTTTTATACTACTCATCCATCCGTAAATTACCAAATCCTTAATGTTTTAGCGAAAATACACATCGATAACAAGCGGTATTTTCACACATCAAAAAACACACGAAGAGCTGTTATATACGTGGTGAAAATAAACAAAAGTTTAGTGCATCGATAAGGGAAAGAAAATTTATTTGTTTTCGACGTGACTGTCCACCGATCAATGTTGAACGCAACTCCGTCGATGAGACGCGTTCGCCGTTGATGATATTAATGTGAAGATTAAATTATCGACCCGAGTTCTTTATAGCCTTTGCTTTGGGATGAAAATTATTGACAAAGATGATAGAGAACCCACTGTGGTCCGAACGGGTTTCCCCGTTAATATTGAGTTGCTGTCGTTACGGTGGAGGCTATAAAATATTTACAAAATATAGTTCGGTGTCTTGCTTCATAGGAATATTGTTGGCGAAGTGATACTTCGGGGGAAATGATAGTTCTGGCTTATGAAATGAACTTCGTCCATACTTCGCCAATAATCTATTTATGGTCCCTGAAACTGATATTTTATCTTTGATGAACTGAAGACAATACTGTATCATGAAGTAGTTTTGACACTTATCGTTGCTAGAGTAGGGAAAATAATCTCCGGTAGAGGGTGGCTGATTATTTTCATTGCAGAAAAATGCCGAGATACAATTTTGGATTTTATGACGTAAAATTGCTGCTAGACGCGAGCTAAAAATATTTTTAATGCTGTCAGGGCCTAGTGATTGTGATTTGTGTCATAAATAATCTGTGTTATACATAAATTGTTCTATTAATATGCATTCCATGAAAACATAATTTCAGTAGTTTTTTAGCACAATTTTTAAATATGTATTTGTTAGACATAACTGGATTAAAATTTTACTTAAATAAAATTATAAATATATATAGCACAGAGTGGTTATAAAATTGACACTCATAATTAAAATGCATAAATTTCATTGATACTCGAATACAAGTTCTCGTCATACAGGCTTATATATATATATATATATATATATGCACACAATGTTTCTCAAAGCTACTTAACGAAAGAGCAATATTCCAAATACCAATTTTGCACAAATTTTAAATGAAAGCTTTGAATTAGCTTCTTTGTTCATGAAATGTAAAACAAGTTTCTTATTCTTAAGTGCATGTTTCGGAATTTGCAGTATATGACAGTCATTGTTGATGAAAATGGTCAATATCGTTCAACTTGAGCTTCAATTTTGAAATCATCGTTTTGTTTAACACATTAGCTGCCACTATTTTTAAAAAAAAATTATGTAGATTAGTTATCTATATACATAGAATATTGTTTAGAAGTAAAATTACATTCACGTTTTTTTTTGTTTGATAATTTTAAAAATAACTATATTTTATGAAATTATTTATTTATTTTTTTAATGAAAGATGTAAATAAAATTCTCCAAAATGCCCAAGTGGATGGAGCTAATAGGTTAGAACTTTAAAAGTTGTTATTAATTTGTTGTGTTAAATTGTTTGATGAATGATTATTAAAGAACAAAGAGGAATGTAATACTTAGGTAAAGCAACATTTTGAAACAGATATTTAAAAATGTAGTGATCTTGTACTTGAGAGAGATTTAAATATTTATTATTGTTTATGGCTGACCCACTGTTTGGAACATCTGCTCATGCATCTCAGGGGTTATACTGATATGGATACTTTAGGTCTTGGCCTTCATGGGCTGTTGCATCACTGAGTTATTGATCCACTAAATTATTGTATACGGAGAGCTAAAAATTTACTTATTTATCATTTCGAAATCAGAGCAGTAAATGTGATAAAACTTAAGATAATGATATTTATATTGTTTCTGATACCTCATTACACCTATATTAAATACACTTCAAAACTTTGAATACACAACTTTTGTTTGCAGCACTTTAACCAAACCATACAATATTTGACAACCTCTCAATTCGATTTTTTATACCTTATCTTCTACCGTCCAACTCGTCACATACTATCCCACTCACATAGGGAATATTGCAAAGTTATTCAAACAGCTCTATCTATCTCTTAAGCATTTTGATTATATTTATGTTTCCTTAAATCTCAGATTGTGCAATGAACACACACACATTCAGTAATAATCTACACCAGGGTCGGCAACTATGGCACGCGAAGCAATTTTCAGTGGCACACCACCACTCTCTACAAAATTATAAAATCGTTCTCTATCTCCTTTCAACGCCTCACACATTTTTATATGAGGGTTATTTTCCCCTTTCATAAAACTGCCATAAAACGATTCTTCGAATCAGCTTGCTTGTAATTTTTATGCTTCAGGTAAGAGAAAAAAATCCTTTGTTTAAATGTGGTATTATAATTAAATATTCAAAGCAAATAAAAATTACTGAGTAATATTTGCAAAATGAAGTATCGCTCATTACGGCTCAGTGAATAAAAAAGAAAATAGTTTTTTCTCTTATGAAATATATTTTGAGTCCAATGAGAAATTGTTTAACTGCTGAACATTTCGAATCCTGTGTCAAATTGAAATTCACGAATTATACCCCTGATATTGCGACATTAACTAGAGCTCTTCAGGTACAAGGTTCGCATTAAAATTTGAATTTTTTATTTAACTTTGATGCAGAACACTTATATTTTCTGTTGTTTGTTTCGTGTTTCATAAATATTTTTAAGAATGCATAATATATGTATAATTTTAATTTTTTATTTATATTGAAGAGTAGTCATATTTTAAGTTTTTACTCCTTATTTTAATAAAAATTCTTAAAAAACACTTATTTATGTGCACAGTTTTAATTTTTTTATTTATGTTGAAGGAATAGTTTTAAATTATTTGTTTTTACGTCAATACATATATTTATATGATGCATAATCAACATTTAATTAAATTTGTATTTGTGACCTCTATTTACTAATTCTGCATGTATTTCGTGGGAACCGAATTGTTTCAAATATTTCTTATTGCATGGCACGCTGAATCATCTTGGTAGATTGGTTTGGCACTCCATAGCTAAAAGGTTGCCAACCCCTGATCTACACTATTCAGAAGACTCCTATTTGCATTAACTAAAGATTATTATCTAATAAATTCGTAAGTAAATTTAAATTATATACTAAACGTTTGCTTACAATATATATCATACTAGGCTGAAGGTATCCATGTGGTATTATACATTTTGTTTCCAAATTTGTCTGCTACGATACAGAAAAATTTCAAAATTCAGCCTCTCTAATATACAGTGGTTTTCCTAATTGCGTTCGTATATGTTTACCGTTATTTTATTCGTAGATTAACAGAAACTTATTTCAATAAAAATAACAAGTTTTCTTTATCAATTTCAATTCAATTTAGACTTAATTTGCCAAAAATAATTATTTCTTATCTGATCCTATATATGCGCTGCAAGTTAATAAAATCCGCAAATCAAACTCCTTCTTGCATATAAAACATCCTTATAAACGCTCCATTACACTAGCCCTACTGAAACATAATCCGAATTCTCCATTCTGGGAATTGCATATCTAAAACATTATCTACTCAACCACACATTAACGACAAAACCAAGTCGATTTATAATGTTTCCTATCTCAGAAATTTACGCAACTTTATCACATCATTTCTTCTGTTAGTAATCCCCTAACAGCTCCCAATAACTCATGTACTTTTTGCTGCATCCTGTGCCGTAGAAACAAAAGAATACCCAACAGAAGGAAGGAAGGAAGAAGAAAATGTTCATAAACAAGGCTCGGCACTTGAGAATAAAATTCCCTGACCTACACAGACAACGAAGGTCGTAGATCGATAATTTAATCTTCACATTATACCATCAACAAAAGACGAATCTGACATTTTTCGTATATGTGGTTCGTATTGATCTGAATAAGAGCGAAAATGAAGACAAATATTTGGTGAGGAGAAGTCGAACAAGTAACATGTTTTCATAAATGAGATGAACCTATAAGAATGGTAATTTAGCCAGAAAGAAGTTAGCTCTCTTTCAGTTTTCTGTAAGAAAGAGTTTCCAATTAAATAGATGACATTGATTGCTAAGGTGCTAGGTGTTTCCTATTACAGTTTATTTGCAAAATTTGAGCTTGATTGAATGCAAATATTTATAATATGATACAAAAACAGCTTTGTATTTCTAGTCTCACCGATTCACTGAAATATAAGTTTTTCAAAAGAGTGGACAAAAATATAACTTATAGCTTATTGATGATATGCTAAGGTGTAAATTTTACAATATGTACTGTCATTTTTATTGATATCATTAATACTCTAGTAATAACATTAGGTGTTAGGTATTGTTGAATGCATTTAAAACAAATGCTGATAAGAGCTTCTTTCTTTTCTCTTCTTTTCAAACAGGACATATGCTATCAAATATGTGAAGATGTTTATTATTAGAAAAATACGCTTTCCTATTTTTAAGCATATCCTATGATTCTTAAGCATATCCTAAGTAATTGTAGGATATTCGAAAATCTATTAAATCTATTTTTAGAATTATTATATTGAAATTGACTTGATGAGAGCATAATTACTGTAATTTCAGTGTTTGCAGAAAATAAAACTTACTCGACCCAAATTAAGAAAACAATTAATTTTCTTGCACTAAGGGATTTTACAGGTTTTAATTTTTAGAAGTACGATGAAATAAATCCTGACCTTAAGTTTAACAAATATTTTAGAATAATAAAAATTCAGGTGAACGAGGTGTTAACCAAAGATAAAGATTTCTTCCAAGAACGCTGTTCTGCATGAAATTTAAAAAATGCAATCTGCTTCAAGTTTCTCAAATTTAAAAAAAAAAATAGAAAATGTATATAAATTAATTGAAAAAAAATGTTACATATACATATTTATACAGAATTCACAATTTCTTTCATGCCGGCTGGGTGACGTGGTTGATTTGTCACTGGCCTTCTACACCCAAGGTTGCGGGTACGACCCGACCCAAGTCGGTGGATTTTCTTGATGCAGAAAATCGACAGCGGCCATGTCGTATGATTATACGGCATGTGAAAGATCCTTAGAGTGTGTGTTTGTCTTGGATGCTCTCGGCAAAATTAAATCCTAGTTCAAAGTTCGCATCGTCAAGAGCTCAGGTGCCTTCCTCTGTGGAGGAAACTGGGCGTCAAAATTGCTTGCTGTAATTGGTATCACCTATATGGTGCAGCGCTAAAAAGTGGTACTAGATCCTGGGGAATGTACTAGGTCTGCAAAGGTTTAAAATACCAATGCGCAGCCCCATTGAAAAAAACAATTTCTTTCATTATTCTTCAACTGTATCCAGTCGCTTAAAAGGGTTTCTGAATCGAAGTTATTCTGTAAAGTATTCTTGTGTAATGATCTTTCTAAATCTCCAAATGATTTACTCAAAATTGATACGTAAATATATCTGATGTTGCTGATTTAAGAAATAAAAACTAATATTAAAATTCAAAAATATTAATACTAAACATATTATTATTATGTGATACATATAAAATTGTCAAAATAGACAATTTGTAAATCTCTGAAATTTTTTCTACCTTTTAGAATTCATTTTAAACGGTACTAAAAATACTTTGATTTCATCAATATATTTTCGAGAAATTAAATCATATTTATGTTACTATCGTCATGACTTCCCCCTTTTTGTTAAACTTTTTACATATAAGGAATCTTAAGCATTTTTAAAAGACATTTTTGCTTATGATGAAGATAATTTTTCAGCTCCTAAATTAAGATAAAAACACAAATGTAGAACTAAAACATTAGAGTATTTCTGAAATCCATATTTAAACATATATAACACTAGCCGTTACCAACTATATTCACTGAGTATCTCAGATGTTGTGCGTCTATACATAGTTTTTAAATAGTTTTTATTAAGTTCTAACACTACGTTATAGGTTCTATTGAAAAGCATTCCCTTCACCTCTTGGTTTAAAAAGAGAAGTGATTGAATTCCTAAAATGGAAGAATAATTTTTTTACGCATCCATCCCACCCTTACAGTAGAGTTAACAAAATCCAATGTTAGTGAATCTCAAATAAAGAAAATAAATACGTCTGCCAAGTCTCAAATCGATGGGTCTAATAGTTCAAAAACAACAATTTTTGTCTATAACACTTCAGCTACGACATTTGCACGACAATAACCACAAAACCATTCTTACAGTGAAACTCTAATCAACAATAGAAACGTACTAACAAAAATAAGTCTATAGGTCTAATATTTCTATAAGTCTATAAGTCTATAGACTATACGGGGATCTCGCAATGAGAGTGAGTCGTTTTTCTCATATACATATAAATACACTGCTGGCCACACAAAATGCAACACCCTGAAAGAAGCATGCAATCCATGTGAAATTTACATCCTGCGTTGATGGCGATGAAATATGCAAATCATTAGCATTATAGCGCAGGCGCACATCACGGGCTAGTGTAGGGTCAAACACCAGAGTTACAAACGGGGAGAAACAATTCGTGATTTGATGTACAGCAATTTTTTTAACGTAAGCTGTTTACCTATGCATCGTGGAGACATTGAATTTCTTTTGACTAAATCTCGACCGAGGAAGAATAGCAGCCTTTAGGGATTGCGGATTATCTTTCAGAGAAATCGGCCAACGCGTGTTGGACGAAACCAAGCAACAGAGATGAGGATCTGCCATCGCTGAAAGCAGAAGGAAACGACGGACCGACGGGACAATCCACCTACCGCGTTGCACCCTGCCCGTGATGACAGGCGGAGTGTGTGCATGGTAGGGATGGATCGTGCAGCCCCACACGAACCATAGCACAACACATCAGTCTGTTACGCATCATTCGACTTCCTTCGTACCATTAGACGCCGTTTGCAGCAGAGTAGAATGTCCGCAAGCCATCCTCTGAACAGTCAGCTCTACATCTCAGAGGTGTTGGAGCCCGTGGTCCTCCCATACATTCAGCGCTTGCCATCAGCCATATTCCAACAGGATTATACATTACCACACATGACACGCAATGTTCACGAGCTCTTATTTACCCATCAGATTAAATTGCTTCCTTGTTCTCTCGATCTATCGCCAATTGAAAACGTGTGGTCCATGTTTGCACAGTGACAACTGCTACACCATATCAACTTTGACAATACGTGGATTCCGCATGGAATGCTGTACCCCAAGGATACATCTAAATAGTCAGCAATGGTGGCTACAGTAACTACAGATTTTGTCATCATCCACACGTCACGAGAGCTCTAATTGTACACGTTTGATCTTTGTGCAACATGTTATCTGACAAATAAATTTTGCTTTGATATCTCTGATCCTTCTTGGTCTTTGTGTGGCCATCTGTGTAGATAGAAATAATCATTAATAATTCCTAATTATTCACTTCATATTAAAATTAAGAAAAATAATAATTTAATAAAGCATTCCTCTTAAAATTCTCAAAATATTTAAGTAAACTGCTAAAACGTTTAGAAGTACACTCTAGAAATGTTTAACTAACCCTGTAGTTATTTGTGTAGTTCAAAAAGAGTGTTATGAAAATGATTTCAAAAGATTTTTTTATCACATTTGGAATACACCTAGGTCTATTTTAGTGTAAATATAGAAAATTTTGGCATTTCCAACAAATAAATATAAATATAATCATGGTTTTTTTAAACAAATATATACTAGCAATTTACTTATAATTAGGAAAAATTCTCCTTTTACGAATGTATTATACTTTTTTTGTGTAGAAACTGGAAAGACTACGAAAAAGTAAGCAAAATAACCGATAGAAATATAAATTCTTAAGTATTAATGGAGAATGAACAAGAAAATAAACTTAAATTAATGTCCTAGCTTAAGTAGCATGTAATAAATTACTTTGAATGAAGATGAAGATTATTTTTCTCTATTTTATTGTAGAAAAGGATTTCCTACAGTAAAATAGAAAAAAGGATTACGAGTGTTAGTTTTTC
Organism: Trichonephila clavata; assembly: GCA_019973975.1. NCBI lineage: Eukaryota > Metazoa > Arthropoda > Arachnida > Araneae > Nephilidae > Trichonephila > Trichonephila clavata. The sequence goes on along the minus strand of BMAO01036740.1, from coordinate 24,939 downwards.
ATTTATTATGTTACAATTTGTATACTTAAACTACTTGATACTAACAGTCTTATGTGTTTTAGAAAATGTATCACAAGGTATTACTTTTCTTAACTACAAAAATAAAGATTAAATTTATAATTCAACATTTGTACAAGTTAACATTAAACATTAGAATTAGGATTAAAAATTGCATTTGTTTTTGGTATTTAGATGTTTTAGAATGTTACAAAATTTCTATAAGTACCCAAATCATAATATATTTTAATATAAATTTGGTCAAATGTTTTTATAATACAATATTATAAAATCCATAGTTCTCTTTTCTTTCTCGGATATTCTTAAAACGTTTAAGTAATTCAACTTACTTTAAATTACATTTATTAAAATTTTTAAAATGTTAATTTATGATAGCGAATTTTTTTATATTATTTTCCTTTATTAACTTTAATATGTACTTCTATACATGATTTATATACTGTGGATATTATACATCAATTATTTTGATGTAAGTTATTGATATTTAATTCCCAATGTTGAACAGCTGGATTTTTATGTTTCGCAATATTAAACGAAGCTGTATCGGAATACTTGATAATTGGTAAAAATATAAATTATAACACCAATAGGGGTTAATTAACGTAATTTAATTAATTTTAATTAACATAGTAAATTAAACTCTTAATAAGAACTTAATTTTCAATTATATTTAAAGAAATTTAAAAACTACCAAGTGGGAGGTTCTAATTATCTTAAGGTCAAATTTGATTCTAATTCAGAGAATACTAGTCAACTGAAATAGATGTTTCTTGAAGAGCAGCAACTCTTACTATTGCATCAAAACTGTTATATAATTCGGTATTGAGTATGACCAGGTATTGATAGACCAGGACTTGTTATTGGTTATAAAAGACAGTGCAAAAAAGCTCACGATTCATATAAAAATTTATGCTTTTTGATGTTTGATGAATATAGTGCTCTGGATGTGTTATAAAAGTTTTTTTTCTCTGAAATTCTGTTTGGTTCTTGCAATATTTAAGAAGAAAATGTCAGCAAGACATCATTTGAAGGATTACAATCGTGGACGAGCAGTTAAACGACTAGGAGCATTTCAAAGTGTCAGCAATGTAGAGCTGCTGTAATGGGTGTATCCAGGAGTGTCATATCGCGATTAAAGAAGATCGCTGAAAGTGGAAATGCTTCAGGAAATCATTCCGAGGGTCCAGGTAGGAGCACCACACCTTTAGAGAACCGCTATGCAGCCCTCGTGGCAAAAAATAACAGAAATTTGCAACCACTACAGGTACGCATGTTTTAGCAAGAAATATCTCATGATGATTAAATCAGGTTGGTTTGTATGCTCGAGAGCCTGTTCGTTGCATCCCACTTCCAATACGCCATCATCCAGAATGATTACGCTGAGGTAAGGGACATGTTAATTAGGGTCACCAAAATTGTTCTGGAGTGATGTTCTCCGATGAATCTCGTTTCAGTGTGAAAAGTGCCACCAATTGCTGTGGAAAGTGCGTGAAATGTGTTATGCACAAAAGTTTGTTTGTGAACGTGATTGGTACGGCACTGGCGGGATGGTATGGGCAGACATCACGCAAAAGGGCAGACCACCGCATATTTGAGAGAATAAGCGTTACATCGCAACGATATTGCAGATAGATTATTCTGGATCATGTTCGTATTTTTGGGGGTGCTGTAGATTTAGACTTTCTGTTTATGGACGATAATGGGCGGTCACACAGAAGTGTTGAGGTATTGGACATATTGCAAAGTGAAAATATTCTCCATATGCAATAGCCTGCTTTCTCTCCCGACCTTAATCTTATTGAGTATGCCTAAAAGGCTCTTGGTAGACGTGTTCCACAAAGAACCATCCCTTCCCATACAGTGCACGAGCCCAAAACCGCTTTGAGAGAGGAGTGGGGCAATATCCCCCAAGGACTCCTCGATAGTTTAGTGAAGAGCATGGGAAACAAATGGAAAATGGGCATTAGTGTCCGTGGTCAACACACATCTTCCTAAGATACTCATGTCTGATTCTTCTGACCTGCAGATTAATTTTTTGTGTCTGTTAGGATATCATTCAAGAAGCATCTTTTTTATTCTTAAGTTTTAATTCTTCGATGTGGCAATATATGTACCATTTTTTACTACAATAAATGCACATTGTTCCTACTAAATATGTACATAGTTTTATTTCTTCAGTCTTTTCCAAAAATTGTAACCGTTTCGTATCAAGTAATTATTTAAGGTATCCGAACACGTTTGGAGTACTTTTTAATAAAATAGCATACTAAACATTATAAATGTTCTTTTAGGACTCAATACCAATAAATATTACTATTTAGCTATCAAAATTTAAAATAAATTACCTGAATTTTACAAAAATCACAATTATAAGTGAAATTTTAGCAATATTTTTGAAAAACTTCAAAGCAGTTAGAGAAAAAAAGTATTAAACATATATTAGTAAAAGTATTACTGAAACAAATTAGATGCATTTATCTAGAAAATGTACTAAAATTTTATAATTTTAGAGCTGATTGAGAGTAAACATTATAAGAAATGTTACATTTTTTATGAGACTATTATTTAAATAACAAGCCATAACTCAAAAAGTAATCATACAATAGGAAATATTTTAGTACATTCTCTATAAAATAACATAAATATCAGGTTCAAAAAGTTTTATAGAAATACATTCGTAATATTTTGAGTTATCAGACTCGCTATGATAGATTTTGAGCCATTTAAATGCCCACTTCTGGTAGATCAAAACCCCACTTCCGATTTTTCTAAATTTATAAAATTGATTGTAACTTGGCCTCTAGGTAATGTAAAAACAAAACAAAGTATGTTTCGTAAAGTCAAAAGATAGCTCTTATCAATAAAATAAAAAACAAAAATATCTGCCTTGACTGAATTTCGTCATTTTCAACGTGTTCGGATACCTTAAATTATTTTTCGCTCATACGAATGTAAAAGAGTAAGATAAAAACATTTCAAGTGACTGCAATGCTGAAAGGTTGAATGGCAGCCAGCATATGAAGTTAAAAATTATTCACTACTTTCAAAACACAGTTCATATTAAAATAATCAAAATTTAGCATTATTGTAAGCATAATGTAAAACTTACCATCATAAATATTGATTCAAATAATGAATTTTAAAAGCTAATTTTTATTTCGATAAATAAGGAATAAGTTATCAAAGACTTGAAAATTTACCGCCTCAATGACAAATATTCCTTTAAATAAAATATTGTATAAGCATTAAGCAAAAATATTTCAGATAACGAAAAAAAATAATAAATTATTAATTTAATTTTTTGAAAATATTTAAATTTTATAAAGGATTGTCATTCACATGATTTTTGAGAAAATAAAATGCAATTAAAATATTAATAGATTGAACTTGTATAATGGTTTCACGAATATAACTAACTCAGATTACTGACTGCACTTGAAATAAAATGTCTGTTGCTTTATTGGGAAAATTTTTGCAATTTTTATTGTAAGAGAATGGTTTAAAAGAAATACAAAATACTGCAACACAAAATTCCTAGTTTTTTTTTTTTTTTGAAGAAGAAGAAGAAGAAAATTGTATGTTATATCAACGTATTCATAAAAAAAAAACAAAGTTTTCCTTACTTTTAACGCATTGAAAAAATATTTTCTTCAAACTTGTAGATTAAAAATTTCGAAACAAAAAGAAAGAAAAATTATGGTATCCATGCATCTTACTTTCTTAATACTACATTTAAGAGACTTGAGCTCTTTATTTCCCTGTTGTCAACTTTTATAATATAAAAAGATATTACTCTAATTACTTTGAAGAGGAAAATTTTCCTCATATTGCCTTACAAATATTCAAGACTTTCAAAAAATTTCTGTGGTATTATTACGAGGTTTATTTTATCTCTCTTTTTATTTAAATTAAGTTAAATTTTCGAGTCTATGGATATTTAAAATTAGTTTGTGTATACGCATCGTCAAACATTTTAGAAAAGTTAATTCTATAATTTTCTAAAACACATATGTTATAACAAAGTATTATTTTAAAAGGGTTTTTTTTAAATATTTTATTTAAACCATTATGAAACTATACTGATATATGCATTATTTGAATTATAAAAAAAAACATTTTCAACATCTAATACTCCTTACCCTATAAAATTATGTTTGCATTGTTGTGTGCCTATTATTCCGTACGTATTTTTCGATGTTTGACGAAAGAGGGTTTTATCGTAGTAATGATGTGAAAAAATGCACCCTACAGTAAGAGATATTTGAATTTTAGTGATAAGATAAGTATTTTGCGGTGATATCAGAGGAATATGTTGAATATGGTAAAATTTTAATGCCGCTTTGCTTTGACTTCTGACCTGCCCCTCGACTAGGGGGAGAAGGTACATTGTTGTCTAGTAGACAGAAACACTAGGTGCCATTTCTTGATCAGATCATCACATAATTTGTTCTGCAGTGTGCAATAACAGGCAGTGTTTCTATGACACTTCTCCAGATAGTCTTTTAAAATGCCTCAACGAGAGTTGCAATAAAACGGTCGTCATGACTTTTCCTGTACCCTGCTCTGCCTTGGTATTCTTAAAGAAAAATAGGTCACTGAGAGCTTCTATTTCTTTTTCAACTCCTTGTGTCTGAACTATATTGTTGCATACAAGATTTATTCATAAGTATCAGATGACCAAACATTATTTCATTTTAGAATAAGAGATACAAATTATGTATTGATATTTTCACAGTGTTTGCTTCTGGAAAGGATTCAGTAATAGTGAAATCTAATGTGCTGACATGTTTGCCGTGTGCAGTCCTTCCTGAATATTTTTACACATGCAGCCTTAAACAGAATAGTATCAGTAATTAAGATAATCCATGACTATTCGGATGGATTATTTTTGTCATAATAAAATATAGTCCCCCTCTTTCTTCCCTGTGGCAGTATCGTCCGTGAATGAAGGTGTTCCACATCTCGGTGAGTTTGTTAGAAAATACCTCCAGTTTAAAAATCATTTTTCTCCTTACAACAGTGTTATATGATGAGTTATCATTATCCATTAAGACCCACCATTTCATCATGAATTTGCTGGGTATTTTAACCTTTCTAAGAAGGAATTTAATACACTGGGAGTATATGTGAATTATTTATACAATTGCTTGTTCACTCGATCTTCCAAGGAAGCAATTTAATCTGATGCGTAAAAAAGAGCTCTTGAACAATGTGTGTCACGTGTGGTCGCGCATAATCCAGTTTGAATATGGCTGATGGCAAGCTCTGAATGTATGGGAGGACCACGGGCTCCAACACCTCGGAGACCTAGCGCCGACTATTCATTGTAACTGCTATGCGTACTAGCGAGGTATGGCAGTGAAAAATCCAATACCACCCTCAACCATGATACATGTTGCAGGGCCAGTGTGGCGATGCATAACTCAATAGTTTAGGAGCCTCTTACTACGTCGTATCCAAACTCGAATCCGATTATCGTGATGCTTCAGGCAGAAGCGGGATTCGTGAGTTACGCGAGTCGGTGATGTCGCCATGATGTGCGTCAGTGATGTCGCCATGATGTGCGTCAGTGATGTCGCCATGATGTGCGTCAGTGATGTCGCCATAATGTGCGTCAGTGATGCAGCCGTGATGTGTGTCAGTGGCGTCGCCATGATGTCGATATGCGCTATAATGTTAATGCTTTATATATTTCATTACCGCCAACGTATGCTGTAAATTACAAATGGTTTGCAAGCTTCCTTCTGGGTGTTGCATTTTGTATGGCCAGGAGTGTGAATTGCAGTGACTCTAACTTAGTACGTAAAAATATAGAAAGACAACGCAAGTCAAATCAAAATAGCGACAGTAATAATACAAAAGCAAATTCTGTTTGTCTTATGGCTTAAAGTACAGGTTAAGCATACTTTCAAGAAATCAAATTTCTTATTTATTTGCTTCTCCTGCTAAACATTTTTTTTTCTTTGTAAAAATTAAATGAATATCTAAAAATAATATATATATATATATATATATTATAATCCTATATCATAAAACATAAATCTGTATATTCGCTTAAAAAAGTATGGTAAATAATTAAAAAATATTAAAATTAATTTTCAAAGTATTGCTCGAACCTTTCCATAGATATTCAAAACTCAAGCTACCACAGGACACCATTAACGGAAAGTTGTTTATAAATATTATTTTAAAAAAAACACGCCAGTTTATTGGACTCAGAAAATATATGAGAACAATATTAAAAAACTAAAACTAGATGTGTATAGATAGAACTATGTTGGTAGCTTATCCAAATACTTAATTAACTTAAATTATGATTTGATAGATTAAAAATAGATTTAAAGTTTTTAGAGACCATATGAATTTAGAATTTACTTTAAAGAAAACTTTAAAATGTTACTTTATATATGGCTAAGGGCTTTTTTACATTATTTCTATTTGCTGTAAAGGCAAAATGCTGAATGAGTGTTTGGAATTTAGTATAAACTTTTTAATAAAAAGGGAATCAGCTAGAAATTTTCTTAGTTTTTTTATGGCTGTTTGACACAAATCTGGCTTTAAATAAATTAATTCTGAAAAGTTTTAAATTTCCCCTTCATGCAATATTATATTTCAAATGATAACATTATGATTCTATAATTGAATATGTTCCATCCCATTATGATTTTGAATTACTTGTTCCTTCATTTAAATTTAAATGTAAAAAAAAATGCATGAAAAATCATATGAGTTGAATTGTTCTTGACATGAAAAAATATTTTGAGATGAAATCTCATCTTATAATGGAATCAAAATATTTCCTTTAGGTTACAGATTTTTAAAAGAATCAAGGAAAAAATCCAATAAAATCAAATTTTGTTTCCAGCTTATAATGCAACTATATGAAATTACACGAGACGTTATAAATTTGTTTTTACCACTCTTTGATTTCAAAGTTCGCAGATTTTAATCTAATAAAAATTATTTCATGTGATCTTCTATAATTGCATTCAAACTCTTTTTGATTCTCGAACATGCACGCTTTTCCACTCAATCTTTTTAATGAAATAATTCTTTTTTTATCTCATTCTCATTCGTATAAAATGAATAACTTTTTGAAGGAAATGCTGAAAAATATTTTTGTGACACATCTTATAAAAAGATAATATTGACATTTTTCATCTTTTGTCTTTATTTTAATTCTCCTTTAAATTATTAAAATGCACTCCTCTGTATTATTAGAAAACCTATTAAATTTCAATCAAAGTAATGAATATATATATATATGTGCAATCAGTCCTTATAATTTTGAGTGAAAATAAATTGGAGTCTATTATAAAATTCTATTGCAAGTGAAAAATATTTGAAACGAATATATGGCATAGGCAATTATCGATATATAGACAATAAATATTTACATTATTGTAACTAAAAAAATAAGTGTAGATTTATAGTTTTCATTGTTTGAAGTGATGGGCATCAAACCTGCAATATTTCCCCCAAGGTAGAGATGGGATGTTCTTTATCCAAAAATCATTTTAATCTTCCCGAGTAAAATTTAATCTAATAAAAAAGAGGAAACACTGATTGGTTTTTCCGCTGCGCATAATTTTTAATTTTTTCAACATTCTACTTTTAGAGACTCCGTGAGATTAAATTCAGCATTTCATTTTTATTATTAAATAAATAAGGTAAATAAAAAAAAACTTTTTTAATTAATTTGTATTGGCTTTGTAAAGAATCAGAAATAAATTTGAGAGTTTTAAATTATTAGCATACAATAACATTGCAATTGCATTTAGTGACGTACCACATTACTCTGAAGAATTCGATCACATGACAAAAATTATATTTGAATTGTTTTCTCACTATCAACACTTCTAAAGGAAACCATATGAAAATTTTGTATTTCATTTTCATTTAAAATGCAGAAACTTCCACTTTTTCTTATTTCAATTACCTATTCTTATAGTTCACTGAGTTTTTATTAACGTCACACTCTAAAGCAACTGTGGAGGGCTGTTGGTTACAATCTCACAATTTTGAACCATGGTCAAGTGACGAGGATGACATTAGATGGCATCCCCTCTTTTAACTTCCACCATGCCAACGTGAGGACTTTGAGCAACGGCATCAGTCCTTTTACCCGGATAATCGTGAATGGCACCAGGATTCGAACTTGTGACTCGACAATATCAACCACTTCTTGACCATGACCACTAGACTACCGGGCAGGATTCTTAGTTGAATTAAGACTCCAACAACAGGTTAGATTTCAAATACCATGCTTATTATCAGTAAATGACAGTTCTTTAAAGCTGATGTTCTTAAGGTAGTCCAGCACTAGAGCTACATAATTAATTGTTGGTAATAGATTTCGTAGTTTTATAGAAGATTTCTGATCTGGTATCTGAGTTTTAACATACATGGCTGAATATTAGGTATAACATTAAAAAAAGTCGTAGTAAATCCTTGCATACAGTTGTTTTAGAGATTTAAGCTTATAAGTAAATTTTAGTCACCCTCAGCACTGTGTCTCTTGTTAAAAGCAACTTCTGTTTTCATCTGCGTTTTCAAGTTCATTGAAATGAATTTGATTAAAAAATTTACAGATGTAAGAAATAATATGCTTTTTTTTTCAATTTCTGATCTATTTCAAAATATAATAGGACAAATTATATGCAATGTAAATTCGAAGATTTCAATTAGCTACATTAAACAATTAAAATAATCGAAACAACAAAATATATATAGAAGCCTTTATATTCATAACAGTTTAAAAATATTTATTGTAGTATAAACAATCGTAGAAAATGCATTTTATATTATGCTCCAACTTTTCATATCCCATAACTTTGCGACTAAAGTATGACATCACTGTTTTCTGGAGCCCAGCTGTTGTTTCCCAACGACTTAAAGAATTATGCTAAGTAAAAAGCAACCAATGAGAGTACTCTTTTTACTTATTACGCTTAGAGTTGACAATTAGAGGAAATGCAAATCAACAGCTGATACTGCCAAACAAAGTAAAAAAAAAACCGATTAGTATGCCTGCGTAGTAAAATTTGCAACTGGGAGATAAAACATTTCTAACGACTTTGAAATTATCTTTATTTTTTCTCTAAATAATGGCCAATAAAGCTTAGCACAATAATGGATTGCAGTTTTCTATGAAACATTTAAAAAAGCCATCAATAAGTGCTAAATCATCAGCTAATTTGCGTACATAAATTTAAGTAGAAATGAGTTGTAATTGCTTTTTCAAATATATTTAGCATGCCATCATTAAAGACTAGAATAATTTATTTCGAACAATGTTATGATAGGAATTAATTATCATAAATTTTTACTTTAATAACATTAATCTATTTACTGTTAATATACAAATTAATCCTCTTGTGCATATAGACACCCCAGAAAATACATATACCGTATATTCCGGGGTATAATGCGCATTTTTAACACAAAAAATAATATCGAAATATACAGGTAGGTGTTATACACCGGATATAGAAATTAAAATTTTAATAATAAAGAAAAGATGAACATTACAAGTACACTTATATATATATGCTTATTTTTAAAAGAAGCGACACACACTTTCCATACTTTCATGATTGGATAACATGATAAAATCATTATATTTGTCCTATGAGATTTTTACACGTTCATCATCAAATTCACTTTCATTTTCAACATCACTGTTACTCTTATCCATTAATACATAATCATTTTCCGCTTCATTTAACTAGTTGTATATACTGCCTTTTTGAAACGATTTTTAAGTTACGTCAGTCTTAATTTAACTCAATACTTTTATTATTCGCTCAAGCACTATAACTGAATTTCGTAAAAAAAAAGCCCTGGACAAGTTTCTTCATTAAAAATGGCGCACGTTATACAGTGAATCTAACAATAACTTTAAAAAATGAGGTTTGAAAGTATAGGTGTGCGTAATACGCCAGGATACATGGTAAGTATATTCTGACGTATATACTTAATGTATATTAAAAGTATATGAAACATACCGCAAAATCCGACGTATAACGTGTACTTTTAATACAAAAAATAATATCGAAATTAATAGGTGCGTGTCATACGCAGGGTATAAAAGTGATAGCTTTAAAAAGGTTAATGTTTCTGCATATGTCGAAATATTTCCTATTAAAGGGAATTGACATACCTTATAAACTAAAAGAGTTATATTTCTGTAAATATACTATATTATTTCAAAACCTTGGCATAATATCTCGAATAAATAAATGACTTCAAAACCTAAAACCATTGCACATGCATGGTTCAGGTTTCATTGTAAGAACGGGGTCCTCGTTATACGGTGAATATACCTAAAAAATTTAAAAATACAGCTTGAAAGTATAGATAACGCATTATTCCGGATTTTACGGTATACGGTAAAAGGGATATGGCACGATATATAGCTTTTAGTTTCATAAATTAAAACTAATATACAAGACATTAATACTAAATTAAAAGACACATTTTTGCTTGATTTAATATCTAAAGAATTTGAAAAGCGTTGAAATATAAATTTTAATTTCACTTAATGTGATTCTTACTTTTTAAGCAACAGAATTGCAATATATAATTTGATATAAATTGATATTATTTGACATTACTGATTGAAGAAATAGTACAACATAAAATAATGTCGAAACAATATATATATTTTAAAATTTAAAATATTACTTTAGATAAATTTCAAATGATATTCGCATCTGTGAAGTAACATGTTTCTATTTTAAAGAATCCAATAAACATTTATCGATGAACAAATTTTCCAAAGCAAGAATTTGTAATGTAATTGTCCATCCAAGGATATATTTAAATAAATTTACGATAAAGAAGTATCTATCATAATAAGCATCTGGCACGTATTTTTCGATATTTATGTAGTATTAACCCTCTCAATATCTAGCTCGATATGTAATCTTTAGGACTGAATATCTAAATTGGATGTGAATTATTTGTATATTTTTTTCAAAGAAATATTCAATCCAATAGCATTTTATTATATTTGGTTCCATGAGGAAATCTCTACCCCATGAGATTTTTGCCGAGTTATTGAATTTCACTTTTGAGATGGCAATTTTTCCCTTTGAATTTTTTTCTCTAAATCCCTATCCTATTTTTTTCCCTCCTAAAGAAGCCGATGTTTTTGTATAGATTTCCGTTTAGTCAGCCCTTAACTGGAAACTCTTTCTATTCAGGCAATAAATTTGACACTTTGTCAAGCACCGGAGAGAACTTGGCGAGGAAAAGACGTAAATTCTGGAAAAGCATCGTAGGTTACATATTTTTCCCGTCCTTTGGCGCGATCAATATTTTAGTTTCTTAGAAAAAGGGAGTGATTTTTTCCCCTTATTTTATCCCTCTGTTTCTTTTTCTTTTTATCAACAGAACTAGCTTTGAGTTTTTAGTTTATTTGGAAAAACTTCTTATCTGATCAGCGTTTTTTAATATCTCTTCTGAGACATCAGCAAAGATACCGATTGCCATAAATTACAAAAAAAAAAGTAGATTTCTCTGAAATAGTGGTGTAATAACAGCTTCTTAAATCCATCAATATATATTTTTTACATCTTGTTATTTTCATTTTTTTTCCTTATGAGCTAATCTAGGAATGATGCTCGTGTGTAACAATCTCTTCAATTTTCAATTTTCCCTTTTTTATTTTCCTCTACTATTTTTTCCCTTTGATACAGATTTTTTATGCTACAATAATCCCGATTTGATAAACCAGATTACTTAAACATATAAGATACATTTTCACAAGGATACAGTTTATGAAAACAGTTTATAGAAATAGAATTAACGTTTATGTTTTTGATATTTTAATGTGTGTGTTTTAGAGCTTTAAATATGTAAATATTTTTTTAATCACTCTACAAAGTATTTGTTGCTGGCTGGGTGGCGTAGTTGGTTTGTCGCTGGCTTTCTGCACCTAAGGTTGAGGGTTCGAACCCGGCCAAAGTTGGTAGATTTTCGTGATGCAGAAAATGGACAACGCCGATGTCGTATGAGTATGCGACATGCAAGAAATCCTTGAGTGTATGTTTGGCTTGGGTGCTCTCAGCAAAATTAAATTCCTAGGACAAGTTCGCATCGTCGGAGCTCAGGTGCATCCGTCTGGGGACGAAACAGAGAGTCAAAATTACTTGCGGCAATTGGTATCACATACATGGTGACGCACTAAAAAGTGGTACTAGCTCCAGGAGAATGAACTAGGTCTGCAATGGTAAAAGTACCAATCCGCAGCCCCATTGGGAAAAATGTATGTATGCTTCTGAATATGATCCAGTATAACACAGCTGTAGTTTTCATATAGGTATAAATTAATTTAGGTAATGGGGTGGCTTGAATCACTTGAATGATTTAAAGTATTTCTGAAAATGGTCCGCTTTTTTCAGTAAAACTTTTACGAAATTCATTATTTTTCAAAAAAGGAAAAGCCGGAACGTCCAAATAGGAAATTAACATATTTGTCTTTATGTTTTTATGTGCTCAGCCTTGAATTTTCTAATTAATTAGGTTATGAGGACATTTTTGTACAGAGTAAATGTTATCTTGCAACACCATTGTCATTTAAATAGCAACATTATACTATGAAATGTTTTAACAGTTTGCTTCCAATTAAAAACACACACATATATTTTCATTTAAAATAACTTATGATTTGTCCAATAAGATTGCTATAATCTGGAAATATTTATTGTGAAACAGTTCTTATAATATTCTAGTAAATTCTAGTAAGTTCAAAATTCATAAAATTATTATTTTTTTAAAGAAAATGCTCATTATTTATAAAAACATTACAAAACTAAAAGTTCAATATATTTATATTCGATAATTATTTTTAAATAAAATTTTAAAAAATATCATCTAGTTTATCTAATTTCCTGTGTTTGAGCGTTTGTACTTTAACCTGAAAAATTCCAGAGCAAATAAATTCAGAAAACAGATGGTACACGCAAATTAATATAACCTTTTAAGACAAACAAAGATAAGGTATGCATATTAAATACTCCTTTACATTTAAAACATCTGAATTATTTACTCAATGGTTTAATTTAATAATATCGACAATTGTGAGTTCTAGTTTAGTTGCATAATATATGACATTTACCTTACTTTATTCAGGTAGTTTCTTCAAGATATGTATTAATTTAACATTTGGATATTTAAAATTGCAGATAGATTCTTTTAATTCATTAATTTTGCACATTTTTGGAATGTAATATTTATATTTTGCTGTAATCACATACGTTTGTTAACAGGAAGGGCTAGTCCTACAGTCATTAATTCGATTGACGTTTCATAATATTTTAATGGCTCAAATATTAATTATTTTGAGGAAAATTCTTATTTGTTTTTACACCTTGTATCTATACAGTTTATATATTTATATATATTTTTTTTTTTTTTTTTTTTTTTTTTTTTTTTTTTTTTTTTTTTTTTTTTTTTTTTTTTTTTTTTAGTTATTATATTCATATGTATCTATTCTTAGTAATCGAAGCTCCGGAATCGTTACTGGTGGTAAGGTACGAGCTGCCAAGCGTCTGCCTAGAAAATCCCATACATGCTCGATGGGATTGAGATCCAGAGATCGTGCCGGCCAATCCATACGTTCAATATCCTCACTCTCTAAGAGCTGTTCGGCAGCTACTGTGCGATGACATGGTGCATTGTCGTCCATGAAAAGGAACTGCGGACCCATAGCGCCTCTAAAAAGACGCACATATGGAAGAAGAATCTCGTTACAATAACGGGTCCCGTTGACTGAACCTGCATCGAAGATGTGAAGGTCTGTACGACTACCAAGCATAATGCCTCCCCAAACGAGAATACCGCCACCTCCATGCGTGTCCCTTTCAATGATGTTCGAGGGATAATTGCGGCTTCCCCGCTCTCTCCAGATGAGTATGCGATGAGAATCGCTACTCAGACTGAATCTGTTCTCGTCTGTAAAGAGTACTCGTCCCCATTTATTGTCTCTCCAATTCCGGTATTCCCGGCACCACAGAGAACGCCTTCTCCGATGGGCAGGCGTTAGAGGTACACACCGTACAGGGCGTCGTGCAAACAGACCAACGTCGTGCAGTCTTCTGGCCACGGTAAAACGCGATATCGGTCGTCCAGTCGCCTGTGTCGTGTGTCTAGCGATTTCTCCCGCTGTCTGCCGCCTGTTTCTTCTGGCCTGTAAGGCAATATACCGGTCATCTGCGGGTGTGGTTCCTCGGGACGACCACTACTGAACCCCCGGATAGCTGTTCCTGTAGTTTGAAATTGTCTCCAAAGTCGTGAAACGATGCTGTGAGCAATTCCGAACTCTGCAGCCACACTTGTCACACTGCGACCTTCCTCCAACTTTACCAATGATTCTACCTCGGGTAAAAGCATCCAGATGTCGTCTAACAGATTGATTATTCGCCATTTCTCGCTGATGCAGCAACTCGGTGTGATTTTAACTGCTATACGGTGTGCAATCTCTTTGCCAGAAATACTAATCTACACAGTATATAAATATTATTATATATTTTTTTTATTTTTTTTTTTTTTTTTTTTTTTTTTTTTTTTTTTTTTTAAATATATATATATATACACTATTGGCCATTATATTGCTACACTAGGAAGAAATGGAGATAACAAAATGATATTTGTTGCACAAATATTTTTTACTGGGAATAACTAGTGATTAAAATTTCAAGAAATTTCGGTTCATAGATCCTGAGAAATCAGTACCCAGAATAACCACCTCTGGCAGTAATAACAGCACTTATTCACCTGGGCATTGAGTCAAACAGATATTGGAAGTCATGCACAGGTACAGATGCCCATGCAGCTTCAACACGATGCCACAGCTCTTCGACCGCAGTGACTGGCGTATGGTGACGAGCCAGTCGCTCGGCAATCATGGACCAGGCGTTTTCTGTTGGTGATACATCTGGTTGGCGTGCAGGCGAGGGCAACATATGAATGTTTTCCTTATCAAGGGAGTTCCGTACAATACCTGCAACATTCGGTCGTGTATTAACCTGCTGAATCATAGAGTTTTTTTAGGGCTGTAATAAAGGGTAGAGCTACGAGTCGTAACACACCAGAAATGTAATGTGCACTGTTCAAAGTGCCGTCTATGCGAACAAGAGGTGATAAAGACGTGTATCCAATAGCCCCCCATATCATCACGCCAGTATGACGACGACGAATGCACGCTGCCAATGTGCGTGCACCACGTAGCCGCCAAACACGGATTCAACCATCTTGATGCTGTAAAAAGAACCTGGATTCATCTGAAAAAATGACATCTCGCCACTCGCGCGTCGTGGTTCGTCGTTGATCACATCATTGAAGACGCTCTTGTCTGTGATGCAGCGTCAAGAGTAGCCTTAACCATGGTCTACATGCTGAGAGTCCATGCTAATGCAAACGTCGTCGAGCATTTCATGCAAACACTTGTTTTCTTGCAAACGACCCCAATTCTTGACTCGGGGCTCGTGATGTAGTTACACGATTCATTTAGAGCAGACGGTTAATATGCCTGTCTTCTCAGCCGCTAGTGATAGGAGGGCCGTTGAGATCCAGCACGGCGGTCCGTATTACCGTCCTGAACCCATCGATTCCGTATTTTGCTAACAGTCAATGAATCTTGACCGACGCGAGCAGTACTACTGCAATACAATAAACTCCAATCCCGGTACGCTACAATTCGACCTTTATCAAAATCAGAACCGTGCTGGCATGCCTTTCTTTTTTTTACACGAGACATCACAACAATTTTTCACCAGGCAACAACGTTCAAATGCAATTTGTGTGAGAAACCTGCAAAACAATTTCCTCATCTAAACATATTTTAGGTTTTTCCTACCGTTGCCTGCTCTGTCTGAATGTGCTGAAAAACTAATCATTTGCATATCATAGAACCTTCTTATTGTCGTTTAAATTTCACGTCTGTTGCAAGTCGCCTTCTTGATGTAATAATTTTAATGACCAGTAGTATATATTTGCTCCTGATTTAAAGTACTACATTCAAAGTCCAACACAAAAATGTAAATCGTTCTCTTTATTAAACAAAGAACACTAGCTTATTTCAAAAATATGTAAATAAAATAAGCTGTAAAATTTTTTATCACATCTTTTGAATGAAAGTAGGCGTTTGTATGGCCAAATATAATAGGCGATGGAAACATTCTGAGAATGTAATATATATTGTACCCACTTAAAAATTAATTTTCAAAGATTATGTTATACTTACTACTCTAGTACGCATCATAAAAGTTTAAAATTATATTTTGTATTCTAAAATATCTTTAGTATCAATTATTTACAGTCTAAAAAACTAATTTTACCTCTTCCATCACTTTAATTCCTAATTAAATAAGAACTAAAATGATGCATAGAAGATTAATTTAAAATAAATATCTTTCGTGCTCTTAAAGTTCTTCCATATTTAATAATAATAATAATAATAATAATAACTTAGAAATTAATGAAAAAATGCTTAGCAGGGGTCAAAAAAATGCCGATCATGGGTTCTTAACGACTAGAAGATGGTGATTTTGAATCAAAATTTAGTAGACGAAGTGATGTTGAAACTATGTTACCAGATCATATCCATCAGATTGTAAAATGCCCTTCTAAACAGATGTTTGGTGCTTTTTTTCATAAAGAATGGCCTAGAATCTTAGTTCCTTTTAAATACATGATGGATTCTGTCAAATATATAGAAATAATATGTAGTAGGATTGCTCCATATTCATGGAAACATTGGATGAAACATTTCATCATGACTTGGCCCCTTGTCACAATTCGAAATTGGTCCATAATTTTATGCGGAAAATAAAATATAAGTGCTCTATTGACTTGAGAATTCTCCAGACTAAAATCGTATTAAAAACTGATGGCATGTTTTCAAGAATCATTTCGCTAACATGAATCGCACGATAGCAGAGCAAATGATAAAAAAGGCTATAGTAGTGTGCTTCCAAGATGGGGAAATCAAGAACATATGTGCTACTCTAGTGGAGTCAATGCCAAGAAGGGTTGAGAAGGTCATTTCTGCTAAAAGAAAACATACTTCATACTAATATACCAATTTTTCAGTCTATTTAACGTATGTAATCATAAAAAGATAAGGTCTAAGAAAAAAATTTCCCCCTCTTTATCCCAATTAATTCGAACAGTACAGTAACGTCAATATCGTTCTCAAAAATAGATATGCATATATACTTTTTGTTCTGCTGAAATTTTCAAGAAACACATAAAAAAACTCCTTTTTTTAAAACATTTTTTTTTATTGTAAACAATTTTTTAACATACTCTATTACATTATAATGCACAAACTCAAATTTTTTTTAAATAAAATCCAACCTAAAAATATAAATGGATACTCATTAAAGCTTTAGAAAATGAAGCAATGTTCCTCCTGAATCATGTTTTTACCTTTTTTTATCGGAAGATGATTCTTCTTTTAACTGTAATGGCTGCAAAATATTTAGTTTCTTACAACATATTTCCACTTCCCTTTTTTCCCCTATCTCAATCTCTTTCTTTTACACTCCTCTAAGAGCACAAACTTTTCCATTGGGGTCTTCATTATCCTAGGAGACTTCATTTAGATCAATGAGTGTGATTAGCGAAAGGTGAGACTAATTGTTATCGGTAGCTACGAGAGACACTAAATTACAACGAAATGAATATATCCGGTCGCAGAGAGACCTGATCTTTTTTTCCCTCCTCTTTTTCTCTTTTTCCCCCTTTCTTCATCCATTCTTCGTCTTTTCACTGTCCTGCATTTAGCTAGCCGGCTTTCTTTCTTTCTAGGACGTAATTCGCAGTTTGTATAGGGTCCGGTAATAAATTACACCGTTAATTTACCTCATTGTTTTTCCTCTCCGTAGCTTTTGTGGATGAAGGTTCTTAGGGCAGAATGTGAGAATACGCATTGTGTGTGTTGAAGGATTGTGTCGTAAAAGAGTTGAAGAGTAAGAAAAATAATAAAAACAGAGATAGGATGGAGAGATTGTAGGAGAAAAAAGCTATTGGAAATCTGAGGATATTGATGTAGGAAGGTGTTATACAGGTGATTGAAGGTGTAATTGAAGGAAAACACTGGGTATGGACACTCATTTTCTTTACCCTTTTGAATTAGAGTTTGGTTTATGTTTATGTTACTCTGACTGTAATTAGCATGATGTTTATTTATATTAGTATCAATTAAGTTTGGTTTGCTTTGTTTAAATTAATGTCATAATGGAACAAAGCAATGGATTAATGTCAGGCGATTTTATCGATTTGGAGGAACAATGTATACGTTAAATGATTCAAATATAATGGTATATCTCTAATGATTTTTTCCCTATAATTTAAAATAAAGGTTATGAAAAAAGTAATTCATACTCATTGATATTGCTCAAACAGAAAAACTATGTTTTTAGAACATATTTTTAGGTGAATTAATTGTTCGGTTTAAATTACGGGTGTTCCGATTACTTAGCCAATGTACTTCTAACCTACCAATGAAAATCAAACATATTCTGAGCAAAGAATACCATTAATTTATTTACAAGGAATTGTAATCGATACGTATTGTTGCTTATTTTTTCTGAGCTTGTCATGCATTTAGTGAAAAGTAGCAGCTTATGTTTGAATTAAAAGCACGATGAATCTAATTGTAGTTTCTAGTAATATACTTCCTATTTCTAAGATCTCCACGTAATGAAAAAGAAGCTTCAGCAGTTTCTCTTACTATATAAGAACTTTGGGAAATCATTCCAATTGATATTTGAATATTATTATATCTCCAATATTAATTACTAACTGGTTTTCAATGGAATCGGTCATCAAAACCAAGTCAATAATGTCCAGGTTTTTGAGATATAGAGGACTAATAAAATTATGGAATCAACTCAAATTATACCTTAAGGGCTTTTAAAATGAGATTTTCCTGTAGTGTGGTTTTTTTCCACTGAAATTATAGTTTCTTAGACAAAATTTTATTACAAATTCAAGATAATGACAACATTTTGAGTATCATGTGAAATAAATTAGTTACTAAAATCTTTAATTTTATGAGCCCTGAATTTCCATTGTATTAAGTAGAGAATTTATTATAGATATGTTAATGCTATTAATTTTAAAAAATAAGGATTTATTCAATAGTAATTTTAGTTTTGAGAATATAGAATTAAATTGACCTTTCAGTTTCTTTTAATAACTAAATGATCTCTTATAATTTCTTTTAAAAATGTAATTTGCACCTAAACTATGTTGTTATTTTATGTACAAAGAATTAACTGGATTTTGTAACTTCAGTAAAATATAAATTTGACTTACAATGCAATAAAATTTAATTTATATTAGATATCTGTAACAACATAACATTAAATTTAACTCTATTCTGACATATTTTTTTCTGAGTATACAGCATCATTTTCAAAGCTTCAGCCATTTTTTCCTGATTTTAAAAGGTTACACTATATTTTGTGTGTGTGCTTGTGTCATAAATGTTCTATTCATAGAAAAAATGTAACTAAGTAGCTTACAAAGGCCTGAAGCAAGTAGCTTGTTCCAAATATTTCCCCAAATCCACCTCCATAGTTTAAAAAAATAATAACTATTACCTTTAATTAAAAACGTGATTAACACTCCTATTCATTTCCCTTTGTGTTTCTCTAACTCAGAGTATGTGGGGATTCCTCTGTTTGTTTTTATATGTATTTATAGCGAACGGTCACATAACGGCCACTCTTTGTCCTATGTTTGAAGTACGTAAATAAATCCTTTGTTTCCTGCTGGAAATTGTTTTAGTTGCTACTACATACAAAAGAAATACACACACATTTACACACATATTATATGATGAATAAAATGCACATTTATAGTAATATGTTAAGTTACTTAAATGAAAGCTAATTTAAATTGTACGATAGCATCAAAAATTTAGACGCGATGCTAAAGTTATGTTAAAATTTTTTCTCTCTAAATGAAATGTATCGAACAATCTCCAATATATATTTATTTCAGCTTCTTTATTGCTATTTTATACTTTTTGTTTATGTACAGCATATAAAAACACAAAATACACATGTACAATGCACAGAAAATCATATATGTATATATATAGTATATACTTTACACTTATTGAACATAACAATAGAGTATATATATACAATTATCTTGCATTCTGACTTATGCACAAAACTATGCAGGCAGACAGAATATAGATACTAATTCAAAAAAAAAACTATTTATACATATGCCAAGAACGTAAGAAGAATTCCATTAACTTCATATAAAATGTGTGCAAAAAATAGATTTCTGAATGAAATAAAATGCTACTCCAATGGGGTTCATTATAAACTATTTATTGAGAGCAATAAATACTTTTGATATTCAACTCTCCTTTTCAGCTGCAGAAATGTGTAAGAAAGAAAAATTGCATCGATATTACCATAAATATTAGATATTTATAAATATATATTCTAGATATATTTTTACGATGTTGCTTTTAGAAGGGTTGCATTGTGCGTGTAGTAAATAGTTGCTAGTCAGAAATATATTTAGTAAATGAATTATTCGAGCATATATTAAATACGATGCTCTATTTTAATTCTATCATTTCCTCATTCACATTAAATTTCCTTCAGTCTTTGTTTCTCTTAATTTGTGTTCTGGGTTTTTTTTCTCTATTAAGAGTTATGGTTAAGCAAAATATGCTGACTGCATAACGATTATTTTTGTAAAGCATTGTTAAATGTTGAACTCCATGACGTGTATTAGGCTTTTTATTCATTCTTTGACTGATTATACTACATATAATATTACTCCAATATTTATCAAACTATTTTAACTATATCCAAATATTTTAATGTCCAGTTTATATACACTTATTTGAAATATGAAGGGAAATTTAACAATAGCAGTACTGTTAAAGAAAAAATTAAAAAATTAAATAAATGGATTGTAGATATTTCTTTTTGAAATATCTAGAGTCAAATTTGTGAAAACTTTTTTAATTTCATATTATAGTAATTTCAAAAGTAAAGAATATTGTTGGTCATTTGAAATTAAAGTTTTAATTATAGATGAAATAATTTTAAATCATATTCTTTGTTACTCAAAGATAATTAAATCAGCTTTTACAAACAAGTTTGCATGTTGAACAAAAAATGATAGACAAAGAATTCAAATATTACTTCATAATTTGAATTAATAAGTATTCTTTAAAATTAGATTCCTAAATATATTACTTGTGTTTCACAAATCAGCTATTAACACACACAGATATATATATATATATGTATGCAGAGTATACGTATATATATGTATATGGAGCAGAAAAAGCTATTATGCGAAGAATAATAAATTTAATCCATATATGCATATATATTTTGTTCTGTGTTATTAATGAGTGCAATTTATTTGAGTCAATATTAATAAAATCTACGAAAAAGGTTTTCACAAAAAAATAATATAAATCTCCACTTGGCGAATGTGGATGCATTATTTATAGCACCATATTTTATTTTCTGCTGCAAAATCCATTGTTATAATCTTTTCCTAAATATATTAATGAGATATAGCGTATTTACCAAGTAATTTTGCTTCAGTTTAAAGTATTTTCCATGCTGATTAATAGCAGTGATTAAATCTGGTGCATTGCGAATCAATTCAGGCCACACCAGTTATTCAAATAATCGTTCGCCCCATAAATGGTTCTTTCAAGGAGGTCTCATTCAAATTTGCTCGACCAGATCAACGAATTCAAAGTAATATAGAGTTCGGGTCATTGCAAAGTTAATGTCCGGAACGAATTCCGCTATTAACTTAATTCAAAGACATTTCCTTGACAGTAATTGTGTAACATTATTCCCTCGATTGGAGAAAACGGATTTTCAAATTACAAATAAATTGTTCCGGATGTCTCATTTTGGGAATATTAGTAACTGCAATACACCGCCAATTGTTAGGCAACGGCTTCCTCGGGAGTTAGAAAAAGATAATGTGATCAACTCTCTAGAATCCATTGTGATATTGAACTGAAAATGATAATGGAAGCGCTCGGAATTCATTCTTTTCGTGTGAAACTGTGGGTGTTTTTAATGACGCTCCAAATTGCCCATTGGTCATTTTCAACTGTATATTTACTGTTTGAAATTAATGGATGATGAGTTTTGTTGCGGAATATCAGTGATAATATTTTCCAACAATATTCCATACCTTCGTTGACAAGACAGCTTGATTTCTAGATCATTATGTGAATTTATATATGTTTCATTGTTTGAAGAAATGGTTTTGTATTCTTGTGTTGATAGCTCTGTGGTAAAGGCTAGATTAATAACATACATAGTTATTTATGGCACCACCAATATATTAAGT
Organism: Trichonephila clavata; assembly: GCA_019973975.1. Taxonomy (NCBI): domain Eukaryota; kingdom Metazoa; phylum Arthropoda; class Arachnida; order Araneae; family Nephilidae; genus Trichonephila; species Trichonephila clavata. Next base: position 2,547 of record BMAO01036740.1, on the reverse strand, counting down.
TAAATTGTAATTATTGAAAAATTTAGTAATAAATAATTAAAATATGCGAGCATGACATAAAATGAAGAAAATGTTTGTATATATATATATATATAATTGAAATATATTTTTAAAATTAAATTATTTCACCATATGCTTGATTAAGAAAACTTTTATAAAAGAACATTTTTAACTTTTTTATTAATTGTTTATAATGAAAAATCATCTTTGAGATTAATTCAGTTATTAATATAACAGAAGTAAGCAATCATACATGACCTTTTTTTACATTCTATTAGCTAAAACATGAATTTTAAGTAAGTTATATGAATATATATATTTGCAGCTCCTTTTTTTATAATAATTTTCATTATTACTTTTGATAATAATTATCATTTTAATAATGATATTTTATTTTGCTACATATGTACGTGTATTTTAAGAGCAATAATGAATAAATTATTTAAATTGCAACGTCATATTCAAGGTATCTGTTTAATTTGAAATCTCGGTTTAAGTTAGAAATTAACAAAATCTTTCAGTTATTATTTTTGTACCCTAATATCTGTAAGCTTTATAAAAATAATAAATTTTAAAGTAAGAGATATTAAGTAAGACATAATGCCACTTACAGTATGCGGTTACCGAATTTAACACGTGTTTTACAAAAAAAATGAACATTCCTTCGTAAAATGTTCTTGCAGGGATAGGGATTGCTGAAAGTACTATGAAGTTAATTAAATAAAATATTTTGTGTCTGTTTTTTATAATATTAGAATTGTTTGGACATACTATTTTTAAAAAAAAACCATTGAACTACAAAATTTGCAAACATTTAAAAAATATAATAAATGTTTCTTAGACTGTTTCATATAGAAACTGAGATAAAATATTAAACTTTCTGTAAATAATTTACATACCTTATGTTTGAGTCATTTAAATAAGGGATAGTAAAGTAAAATGAATGTTGAACTATAGAAAATTCGTTCATAAATTCTTTGTTCAGAGTGGTCTACGTTTATGTAATTTTCTTATAAACTTTCAACAGTTTTTTTCCTATTTTGATGTTAAAAGTATATTTCTTTCTTCACAATTTTACCTTTGTTCTCATGTATTTTTGTAAATAAACTTGAAAATACAAACACAAATCCTCATATATAAAATTATGAAAAAAATGTGTCACTTGTGGTTGGATATCCTTTATTGTCAATTTATTTGTAAATAAAAAATATAAGCATTGATTGCACATTAGTAACATGCATAAGCAAAATTAACACATTATTTATAGTAATTTAAAAAATTAAAAATATAATATAACAAGCATTAATTAATAATAATCTAGATAAATTAAAGTCTGTCATTAATAAATAGGAAGATATCTATAGATTATGAATATCCTAGAAGTATACGCGTTCAAAAACATATTACTCAGCAATTTCACAAGAGATCTTCAGCAAAAGTAACAGAAAAACTAAGCACAACAAAAAATATTCAAGATTCTTTTTAGTAAACATTTGGAAGATTTCTTTACATATACCTGTTCAGAACTTAATACATGGATATTTTTTTCATATTTTCAAGAAAAATGAGACACTTTCAATAAAAAAGAACCACTTTGATATGAAAATAACTTTGACAGATAACAAGAAAATGAATCACATCATCGTTTTTCTACACACTCGATGAAAAATAACTTACATATTTAACAGCTGTTCCCACGTGATTGCTGATCTCAGTAAAAAATACGTTTTTCTCTTCTTCGTATCAATCGTTAACAGTCTTGTCATTTGTTTCACATATTATTCTGATTTTTTTAGAACTTTTTTCAAAGATTGTCTTGTTTTTTTTTTATTCCTGTAAGTGGAATTCTGAGCATCGTAAACTCATGATTAATGTTTCGATAAGGAGGTGGATTATTTCAATGTACAATGTAAAATATTGAATGCAATATTTGAGCGAAACTTTTTTTCGGGGGAAAAAAAGTCATATGGAAATATTATTATGGGAGTTAGGGAAGTATAGAAAAAAATATTATGTTTCAAAACTAATTTGAATTTAATATGTCAATATCATTGAAATTTTATTTTATATTTTTAAAAATACACTCACTCAACTCAAATTATCTATATCTCGGATGTTATTTTATTTTTATTTAAATCGTTAACAAGTTTTTTTCTCTCTCTACTCAACATGGCTACCAGTATTTGGATACGGCCATTGTGTCTACTATATGTTCGAAAAGTTAAGGGAAATCACCACAGTAAGCAATATTGTTTGCTTTCAGATATAAAAGTAAACTTATATAGCTTTTGTTTTTTCGATTTCCGAAATCCAAGAGTTAAATCTCAAAATAAAAATATATTATTTCATAAAGTTTAAATGTTTGAAATACTAATTAGTGAAAATCACTGATTAACATTCCCACCAAATTTCCTAAATGATTACTTCACAAACTTTATCCTCGACTCTTGGACTTCCAGCTCTAATGATTGCCAAATGGGGCATATAAACTATTTATTATAAACTCCGATATTAATATTTCCCAGATTTCCAGGGAACTTATCTTTT
>BMAO01036739.1:0-28060 GCA_019973975.1 Trichonephila clavata | reverse complement strand
AAAAATACAAAATTTAATGTCTAGAATTACAATATAATAAAAAATATCTATTACTCATCTGTTTTGCGAAATACATTTAAACATGGTGAACCCATCAACCAGCATCCCATTCAGTTCATTAATAGTGTACAAAAATAACCCATTGCCATGCTCAATCATACAGAAAAATTAAAAATCTCCTATTACACTCGGTAAGCGAAAACGAAAGCAAATAAGTTATTGAAAAGGTTAACGAATTCAAATGAAAAAACAAGACGCACTGCTTGTATGACCTTCAGCGTTCCTGGAATATGCCCTTTTTCAAATTTGATCCCCACCTCTTCTCCGAAATAAGTAAATTCTTTAGAAGCACTGTTAATGCCATTTTATTGTAATATCTTTGATAATAATAATGCTATTAAAAACAAACATCTGAAGATATTAATAACATTATTACAAAATTTGTAGATAAATATAGTTTTCCTATATTGTAGCTTTCAATGAATTGAAATGCAAAATTTTAAGCGACTTACTGAACATTAACTATAAAACTAATAGTGATATTATTTACAAAGATATTAAGCATCAAATTGCAGAACAACAAAAGAATTTTATTTCCGTTTAAGTTGATAAAGTTCCGAATAAATATGCAATTCTTTGCAAGTGTCCTTATACTAATATGCTTATCAAATGTTTTCAAAATAATACTGCTTTTAAAAAATCTAATCCCAGCAATAGAGAAATTTTTAATCGAATTTCTAATTCCAAAATTTTATAAAAATCCTATTAAATTTAGAACTATAACGAATGGTTTTAAAACATATATTACACATCTGGGCAATAAGCTACAAAATATTATTCAAACCACATTAGACAAATTGATAATTCTATTATTGTTAAGAATAGTATGGACATTATAAAGTACATGCAAGGTAAAAGAATTATTTCTATTCATAATTATGGTTTTGAAGATTTATTTAATTCCTTAGATTTAGGAAACATGTTTAAGATTTTCAAAAAAGCTTATAACAAATATTCTTTAAATAAATTAATAAAATACGATAAAAATATCTTTCTATTATTCAACTAGTATTAAATGAAACATATTTTTTCATAACTCTATCAGCCAATTACCCCTTTTTCTACTACGGTACTTACCACTTACTTAAAACTACATATAATAATCATTTTTAAGAATACTCTGATGATTCTTTGCAGGAATATTCTTTTAAATCCACTCTTCCAAAGCAGCACGGGTTCTACGATGAGTATTTTAGCGGAGAAGGCGAACAGTTTTATAGCAGAAATTGCGTTTTCAGCTTGTGACGGATCTATACGGGCTTATACTAATTCCTTCTTTTTCCCTTTCAATAAAAATATTTATTTCAACCAACCTTCATCAAGAAACCAAAAGTGATTTATGTAAATAAGGAATATTATATAAATTCGGTTTTCGCGAGTTGAAGAGAGAGAAGTGAGAAGTCAAGTTCAGTAAAGTGAAGAGTGAGAAGTAGACACGTAGTTGTTGACAAGTTAAGCGAGGTTGATACTTTTGATGTGCGCAAAGAGAAGTGGATTCGAAGATAGAAAAGCAGTGAAATTAACTATTACGGGGCGTGGAGTCTTCGTCAATTCATGCAGCTAATTTGAGTGCCTGAAATTCTCCGTGAAGGATCTGCAGCATTAAGAAACAAGGTACCGTAAATTTGATTAAGTAAAATCTGATTATTAGTGTGCGGCGTAGTTGTAAATGTGCGTGTTTAAGCTGTCTTAGATTCAGTTGAAGTACTGTAATATTTTCCCTGCCTCTACATATCTCAACTCTGCACTCTACCATAGTTTATATACCTTAATTAGAATTGTGTTGTGTCTGTTCTCATTAACTAATAAGAATCAATAAATCAGTTTGAATTGGAATAATGTCTTTGGATTATTTAGTTCCTCCTACACATGTAGCCGGGTTTTCAGATAGACAGGAAGGTATTAATGTAAGGGGTGGCTACAGGTCACCACAAGCTGACATTTTGATCGGACTGCGAAGATTTGATATATTTTTGTTCCAAAAAAGTAGTTAGTGTCAAAAGGTAAGTGTCTTAATTTTTTATGTATTAAGGAAGACATTAGAAAATTATTTGACTACTTATTTTAAGTGAACATTTTATAAAATTAATTCCACAGTTGAATAACTTTGTGGTACTTATAAGTACTGACAGGAAACGAGCAAGAATTAAGTTTTTCTTAGTCCGTGTGGCTTATTGTTTTTTTACTGTGCTGTAGAGTTGTCAGTATAGTGAAATAGGTTTATGCTTTATTGGGCACTTCTTTTAGCTTAACTTATTTATTTTGCCTTTATATTGTTTTATTTTAAGGTTTTCCAAAAATTTTGAACTTCGAATCGGAGCTCGTTTTCTTTCCACACCATTAAATGAAATATCTATATAATCTTATTTCAAAAATTAACAGCACATTTTAATTTCTTTATATGTAAGAGAGATTTAACAATAATTGGACATTTTAAAGTTGATGCTATTACTATTATTATTATTATTTTTTTTTCTTAGAATATCTGGAAAAAAACTCTGTCTTCAGGACACTATGGAATTATTACAGAACCTACCATCTGAAATCATTGACGTACTAACAGATGATTTTTCAATTTAAGATGTCCCAGCAAATTGTAAGCTGGAATTTTCGTTAGATTCTTAGGATGGACAATCAAGAGACTGAACTCAAAGAGCAGTAGTTCATGTTAAGAAACTACAGCATTTGTCACCCCCAGGATGCAGTGCCTTAAAAAACATTCAATCGAAACCTCACTCAAAATTCACAACGTGTAATGAAATTATGTGTATTAATGAAAAAAACTGTTTCTTTAAATACCATCCAATTACAATCATCTGTAAAAAAAGTAAATATATATATACACTGCTGGCCAACGTAAATGCAACACCAAGAAAGACAAGAAACAGAACAACAAAATTTATTTTGTAGATAATATGTTGACTAAGTATTAAATGATTAAGCTTATGGACTTCTGTGAAGTGTGGTTCATGCCAGAATCAGTAGCCAGAGTAGCCGCCATTGTTGGAGATCACCACTGCCACACTCCTCGACATTGATTCAAAGAGACTTTGGATGTGTTCTTGGGGTACAGCAGACCAAGCAGCTTCCACACGTTGCCAAAGTTAATCTGGTGTGGCAGCTGAGGGTGTAATCTGGGTAAATCGTTGAGCAACCCTGGACCACATGTTTTCTATCGACGAAATATCCAAAGAGCGAGCCAGCCAGGGAAGCAATTCAATCTGGTAATTGACGAAGAACCTTTGGACAATGCGTGCCACGTGTGGTCACGCATTATCCTTTTGAAATATGGCTGTGGCTAAGCCCTGAAGGTAAGGAAGGACAACTGGCTCCAACACTTTGGAGATGTAGCGCTGGCTGTTTAAAGTAAATGCGTACTAGAGGAGTGCGTGAGTGATATCCAATACCCCCCATACCATAATATCCGGTACAGGACCAGTGTGGTGGTGCATAACGCAGCTGTTCAGCATCCTCTCTCCACGGTGTCTCCAGACTCGAATCCAACCATCGTGATGTTGCAGACAGATGCGTGACTCGTCAGTAAAGATAATTCATTCCCTTTTGCCACCCACATCCTTCTTTCATCACACCATTGTCTGACGTCTGTGGTTCTGCGTCAAATGTAGACCAAGCAATGGACGTCTTGCGGACAGACCACTCTGCTGTAAACGGCGTCGAATGGTACGCGCAGACATGAATGCTGCGTTACAGACTCAATGTGCTGTGCTATGGTTCGTGATGTGACTGAGAGATCCGTCACTGCAATGCGTTCAATTTGCTTGTCCTCACATGAAGTGGTGCACTGAGGTGGATGCGATCGACCACATCGGTTCGTCGTACCCTCCTCGTCCAACACGACTACCAATTTCCCTGAAAAATAATCCACAATCTCGGTAGGCCACTATCTTTCCTCTGTCGAACTCGGATACTTGATCAGAAGCTGATCGCTGTTTTCTAGGAGACGTAACTGATAATTTTTTGAAAAAATAACAAGAAAAACACAATTGCCGAACTTGAAATCTTCGAATAGCGCTTTGAGGTGGCGCCACAGGCGTGCGTGATGTGTGTCTGCGCTGAAATTCTAATCATTTGCACATCTCACCTCCGCTAATGCATGTTGTAAATTTCATGTTATTTGCGTGCTTCCTTCAGGGTGTTGCATTTACGGTGGCCAACAGTGTATTAATTTCTTTTCTTAGAATGTCTGGAAAGAAGAAACTCTGTCTTCAGGAGTCTTTGGAATTATTACAGAACCTACCATCTAAAATCAATGCCGTACTAACAGATGATTTTTCAGATGAAAAAGTCTCAGCAATTTATCTGCAGGAGTTTTCGTTAGATTCTTAGAATGACAATCAAGAGACTGAAATCAAGATGCAGTAGTTCATGTTAAGCAACTGCAGCATTTCTTACCCCAAGATGCAGCGCCTTAAAAACACATTCATTTGAAACCTCACTCAAAATTCCTAACGTCTAATGAGTTTATAAGTATTAATAAAAAAAACTGTTTCTTTAAATATCATCCAATTAAATTATGTGTAAAAAAAGTAAATATATATATAAATTTTTAAAATTTAATAATCTTTAAAAATAAATATTTTTTGCTGTAAAATACTAATGTTCTCTGGTTATTTAGCTTTTTTAAGAGTTAAAACTGCGTTAAAAAAGCATTCGTTCTTTTCGTATTATGAGAAAATTTGAAACTTTTGTGAGCTGACGGTATCTTAAAGTATCAATTTAATGAATTAGCTCTAACGAATTAAGTTTCTCAAAGTTGAGTATTTTATTTATGTAAATCCCTTAATTTTCATTGCAGTGATTCAAAAAAATATTGCATAAAAAAATTTGCAGCAAATCGTAATGTGGTAGATAAGAGTTAAAGACTACTAAGGTGGCTGCAAGTAACTGTTTAGCCAATATTACTTGTCGTTTTATACATGATAGTATTAGTTAGAATCTTGTTAATTTTTAAACATAAAAATGACTAATTATTTTAAGTAATATAGTAGATTATGTTTCAAGTATTAATTATTATCATCTATATTTGAAATTTTTAAAACTAATAACAATAATGAATCAGCAAGCTTTTTAAACCTTTAATTAAACGTTAAGAGAAATTTGCTCATAAGTAATATTTTTGATAAAAGAGACTGGTTTAAGATTTGATAAAAGAGAATTTAATATTTTAAATACTTTAAAAAATTACTCTTGTTAAAATAAAAAAAGAATAAGTAATTTTATCTATAACTTGTGTGAATATACACAGATAACTATATATATGTAAGAAAAAGGATAAATATATATATTAATAAACTATAAATGCTCTATGGATTTGTAATCCTTACTAATTAGCATTCCTTTTTACAAATAGCTATTAATAAAATTGATTGGGTATTTTTGAATTAAGCAATTTTAATGAAATATTTATGGTTTTTCTTTTCTGATTTTTTCGAAGCAAGAAATTTATTGCGTTGTATGTAATTAATGATAATATTTCTTAACATAGAAACGTGTGCATTAATTTCCCAATGAGGTACTTTTATAATATTGAAAAATTCACCTCTTTTGTCATAAATATCAGTAATTATAACTTTAACTTTTAATTTAGTTTCTATATCAAGAAAATTTGCATCATAGTTGTTACTATTTTTTCGTATTAAATTAAGATATTGAGGATTTAAACTAGTGTTGGGTTTAAAAATGTCTTGCTTGCCAAAAATGATAATATCATCAATATAGCGAGAAATGTAAAATTCTGAATTATCACAATGAAACTATCTTCAAAATATTGTAAATATAAATTTTCTAAGCATTTGCTAGCTGGGCTGCCTTGAGGCAAACATTTAGTCTGTTGCTAATAATATATATAGCTCTCTTTTAGTTCAAGGAGATAACTAAGTCTATTATAAGTAATATTTACATAACTTATCTATATATAGTTTTAAAAGTATTTTTAACATATCACCAATATTAATAGAATTGAAAAGATCTTCAAAATCTAAACTATAGACTGAAGAAATCTCTGTATCCTTACTTTGGTCAAAAAGTTATTTACTATTGTTAAGAATACTTGTAGATTTAAGATTATTTATTGTATCTTGTAATATTTCATGGAATATTTAACCTGATTTACTGATATATGTGTTAAAAACATTAGTAACAGCTCTGAACTGGACTGCGTGTTTATGAAATTTAGGAGTAAAAGAAGATGTGGAAATTTAAAATTATTATTAATTTGTATTATAAATTGCTTATGAAAAGCCAAGTATTCTTTTCCTCTCTTTATATATTTATATATATATATATTATATATATATATTATATATTATATATATATATTCAGAGAGAGAGAGCCAGAGAGATTATATATATATATGTGTGTATTCACAAAATTTCTCTACTAGAGAGAGATGAATAAATAAACATTAATCAAGTCTGAAAGAAATAAAAATTTCAAGTTAACCATATACATGTATAGGGGTATCAGGAATGAATGATCCGAATACAAAGTATAATAATTTCCAGATGAATAAACAGAAAATGATGATTAATGTCTTTGAAAAGATACAATTGGAAATTTTGAGTTTGTTTCATCTAGATGCCTGCGTAAAGGCAAAAGTCCAGGGCGACATGGTCTGCAATGATATTATACGGGTGACTAAGGAAAGTCACATTGAACATTTGGGAAAACAAATTTTACTTTACATCAAGAAACGTTACGTACGAAATAAATTTCATATTTTATCTTTACAATGACATCTTAATTATCATTTTCTGTTTATTCATTTAGGAATTACTGAATTTTGTAATCGGGTCATTCATTTCTGATAACCCTGAATATAATATATAATAAAAGATATTTAATCATCCTGTTTATTTCCCCATTTATCATCTATCACTGATAATAAAATAATACCCTACAAGTTCTTGCTTAAAATACATAAACTAAAAGTAAAAAAAACTTTTTTAAGAACAAGCATTTATTTAAACGCGCTAAAAAGAATAAAATAAACTTTTCCTTTAAAACTTTTTTTAGTATCAACTTATAACGTCATTACACAATTTATATGATACAAAAGCTAGTCGCGAGATTTACCTGTGTAGATAAACAAGTAAAATAAATAACTTGACCTAAATGATTTTAATTTGCAAAAATTCAAACTAAGTAAACACGAGTACTTAAATCTCGCGACAAGCTTTTATATCATATAAATTGTGTAATGACGTTATAAGTTGATAGTAAAAAAAGTTTTAAAGGAAAAGTTTATTTTATTCTTTTTAGCGCGTTTAAATAAAAGCTTCTTCTTAAAAAAGTTTTTTTACTTTTAGTTTATTTTTTACTTTTTAGTTATCACTGGACAGATTTCTCAGCCTGTTCAACTCATTAAAAGCTGGTTCGCCATCCCTGGTTTAGCTGAATTAATTCTGACAAAAAGGGTATTAGACTAAAAACACAATGTTTTTAAATCCGTAATTTTAAAGCAATTTTTTCAATCTTCGTGCAGATCTTGGGTAACATTGTTCTACACACGAAAAAAAGGTTTAGTGAGATTATCTTCATACATGACAAAGTTATTAAATGTTTAATTAAAATTTTGACTAGTTTGGAAAAAACTTTAAGAATATTATATTTATTTGAAATATTTTGAAGATAAAGGATATATTTTCTCTAACATATTAGAAGAAAAATTTAGTTATTTATTAAAAAACTTCAAAAGGCATTTAAATATTTGTATTAATCAATAAAATGCTTAAGATTCAAAACGCATATTGTAATCAAAAAAGAAAGTTTTATCAAATAATGATAATTTTTTGCTGGACATTGAATATCTTCTACGTAAGAATCTATTTTTTTTAATTGCTCAGGTCATCCTTAGAAACTTGATTTTGAAAAAAATAATTAACCATCGCATTATTTTTATACAGTCAGATCTCCATGTAACGAACTTCTATTTTGGGAATTTCTCTATTTTAAGAACTTTTTCCTGGAACTAAACACATATTACTCTTTTCTTCGTAAAACAACTCCAAATAGCGAAGTGCATTTTCTATTTAACGAAATGTTTCTTCTAAGATTCGATTTTTTTCTCTCCTTATTTTTAAAATATTTCAGGTCATTTTGCAAATTATTCTCTTTTGGCACATTTTATGAATATAAAGAACCTTGAGCTGGTTTTACAATGTGCCTAACTCATCTAGAGAAACAAAATTGCCGTAATTTTTCAAACAAAAAAAACTCAAATAAAATTAACAGATTCTATTTGTAATTAAATTTAAGGACACATGTCGTAGTGTGTGTTTAGATTACTGGTGATAAAATGAGGTATATTTAAATTACTCGCAGGCTTAAAATTAGAAAATGTTTTTAAAAAATCATTCATTTTATTATAAAATTATTTTTTAATCGAAAATACATTGCATTTCTAGATAATATTTTTCTCTTATTGTTTTCCTAGCGGATTCCTTTTTGATGGGTAAGATACATAAAAAAATTATCTTTCCGATTCTGTAATTATTTTTGTCTGAGTTTCATAGATTAAAGTTAGATAAATTTTTTAAAGAATTTCTTCAGTACTCCATCTCAGTTTGACTTGGCAGCGTTGAGAAAGGTATACAATGTACCAATCTACTTGAAAAATAGCTCTACTTTTTTTGTTTTGAATTTAAATCCAAGAAAATAGATAGAAATTTGTAAGAAAATTGCATACGTTGTAGAAATTAGATTATTTTTACGTTGTAGAAATGTAATTATTTTTTAGACAAAGTTAATTAATACAGTCAATAGCGCAACGTTATGAAATTCCAGTTTGGCTGAAAACCAATTTTCGACGCCAACTTTAGTCATTGTTGTAACAATAACATTATTACAACAATGCAGATATATCAAAGTTGACGCCAAAACTAATTTAATGTTTTTAATTAATATCTTTAATTAATTGCAATATCGGAATATAAATTGTCAAAACATGCATTGTCATCCAAACTAAACGTGTATACAAAATTTCAGCTCAATGGAGTGAAGATATCAGCTTGAAAATTGAGTTGCAAGATTCCACCCGAACAAATTACATACATACATACATACATACATTGTAAGTTAAATAAAAGCTTATAAAAAATAAAAGTCAATACAATTCTGTGGCTTCTGATTCATCTATTGTATAAAGGAAGTCCTGTGTAAACAAGGGAAGATCTAATCAACAGATGCAGCACAATACATAAAGATTGGAACTTTATTTTGTCCCCCACCACAATATATTTCTGATACTAACTCAGATTTTCTCAAAGTTTATTGTTCTCTAACCTATTATAGGAAAAATATTTGCAAACAGCATCCAATGAACAAAGAGAATTTCAGAATAGATCTCTCTTTGATTAGTCGAAATCAGATAGTAAATAAATCAACTGAGGACAGCAATTGTGTAGCGTAATTATAGATGTGTTCAAAGTGAATATTGTTTCGTGACACATCAAGATTCGTTTGATTGATTCTTCAACAGAAATATAGAAACATATGTGATAAAAATTACTATTTAAAATTGATACTAAAACAGGTTTTCAAATTAAAATTTTGTTCCACTTAAAATGCATTTAAGTGGAAAAAAAATGCAAAATGAAATAAATTTACTGATAAATGTTATGTATTTCTCTTAAATGTTCATATTTTTTAATGAAAAATTGTTGCAGATTTGAGCGGCTAAAAATCCAAAAATACATATCAATATCAAACATAAGTGGAAGCACATGTGTTTTTACGATGTATATAAGGTATCATAGATAAATGGTTTTCGATGATACTAATGTGTTGTTGTTTCTGTTTTTTGTCATCCTTGCTTTTTTCAATTCCTATCACTCTCTCCCTATATATATTTATTTATATATCTTGTTCAAATTTTCAGTCGTTAATAAAATACTTTCTATTCATCCAATTTAGTTTTAATAATTTTTAACGGGTAGGGGATGGCACTTGATGTTAATACAGTTTTTTTTCAAATATTAATTCATTAATTAAATTAAATTAAATTAATTACCGGTTTTCGACGCCAAATTAGAGTCGCCTCCATTGTTGTAACTATGTAACTGTTAAAACAATGATAAAAGTTGATGTCGAAAACCAGTTTTTCAGTTAAACTAGCAAAACCTGGTGTGCATTCCTACAACAATGCAGACAAATCATGCTATTTTTTCAATTCCTACTTTTAGTTCTCTCTCTCTCAATATATATATATATATATATATTTGAATATTTGTTTGGTTATATTTGTGTGTCAGGTATTTTAAATATATTTATATATATATATATATTCCCTCTAGGAGGACGTTAGACATTAAATAAACTCATTATGCGATGAGATTGCAACTTACCGCCTGTTTAGGGCGCGAAAGCGCTGCTTCGTTGTTAAATGTTAGTGGGCCTCTGCCGGAAAATACGTTGCGTCGGCGTTTTATAAGCCCGCCAGATGGCGTTGATCTGGAATGCTGTCTTGACTAAAATTGCTGGCCTCTGTACAGAGAGAGATATGATCTATCTTTTACAAAAAGAGTTCCATGGGATAACCTACGTATACATATATGAAATATTGAACTATAATAATACATATACATATATATACATATATATATATATATATATATATATATATATATATATATATATATATATATATATATATATATATATATATATATATATTTCAAATTTTCAATAGTTAATAGAATACTTTCTATTCATCCATTCAAAGGTAGAGGTTGACTTTAAAAAAATTTCACAAAGTAGTAGTGTATAATCCGTTACATGTTATTTAAACAGTAACTGTACAAATGAATATTAATGAATCAAATTGGAAGAATAGTGCAATGAGTATATCACACAATACTGAGTAAACTACAAACAAATGCTTGAGATTAAAATTAAAATTTTTGGATGAATATCAAAGGAGTATTATATATTTCAGAAATTTATGCAAGGGTAAAAATCTCCCCATATCACAGTACTTCTCAAACTTTCAATATTTGCGACCAAATTTTCAATCATAATTTTCATCTCGCCCCCCTCTATACAAAAATAATGTATTAAATGCAGTAATAATAATAATGTACTTTGACGCTAAAGCAACAATACGACTTTAATTACAAATCGTGCAAATTAGCAAGATAAGTATTACATTTTGTATATAATTTTGAATATGACAAGCCCCTAATGTTTATCCTCTTCAATTCCCTTGTCTCACATGTGATACAAAAGTTTCATAATTGTTTGTGAAGGCTGAACAGCAAAAGCAAACTTGGGACCGGTTGCATCACATTAAAGACAAAGTGAAACCCTTCACATAATTTCCTCCTTATGCCAACACATAGCAGTACCTGTTCATAATAGCAATTTCAGTAGCGTCTCTGAATCAAAACAAGATATGTGCATGTCGCAAAGTAAGTTTTTTTTTAATTATATACAAACACTAAATTATTTTTAAAATATGCTTTTTCTTTGTATATGTACTTTTAACTAGTTAACAACAAAAAAAGAAATTTTTAGTGAAATATTAAAGCATAATGACCTGTGAAATGTGTTTTCATCACTTGTGATACAATTGGACCCAATCACTTCTAAACATACATTCTAAGTCAACTTTGTTTTAATCTTTAGTTATATTTCGAGGAGGGGTTAAAGATTGATAGAATTATTTTTGAGTTAAAATCTGTAGTTGATATCTGTGAATGATAAGCCCCCTCGAAAACGCAGAGTTACGACTTGCATTCCACATCAAGCAGCTTATAACAAAGAAGCTAGGCATATGACTGAAATGGTGGGGGAAAGGACTCATCGTAGGTGCAGGCATGAGAAATGCTTGACCTTAACACTTGCACAGGACTGCAAGGTTTTTCTATGCTTTACAACTACTAAAATGGTTTAAAGGCATTTCACGAAATAAAAAACAATGTTATTGTACAAGGGGGGATCAAATGAAAAGGTACGAAACGACATAAAAATGAAACAGTTAAATATTTGCATATTCCGCCAAGGGAGAATGTAGCGAGACATCTCGGGATGCCATTGGAGACTCTGACTGGGATCGGATCATGCGCGGGTGCCCGCATGCGCAGGAGAGAGCAAAGGCTCTTATAAAAAGCGGCGTCCAAATGATGCGAACACAGAATTACTCGGGCACAGAAAAAGCATTAACTCCGATGTGTACTGTGAGACACTCCGACGCCTACGCAGGTCCATCAAGAACAAAAGACCGGGGCTGCTCACGGAAGGTGTGGTTCTGCTCCATGATAACGAGCGTCCACACGTCTCCAGAGTCGCACAAATGGAACTGGATAAGTTCCAATGGGAGACGTTGGACCATCCGTCCTACAGTCCGGACATGTCACCCTGCGATTTCCATGTGTTTGGTCCACTGAAGAAACACCTGAAAGGAAAACGCTTCAACTCGGACGACGTACTCAAGGACACTGTGAAGGACTGGGTCTCGTCACAGCCACAGGAATTCTGGGAACAAGGAATCCTGCGGCTTGTTCATCAGAGGGATCGTTGTGCTCAGGCCTATGGTGTATATTTTGAATAAAGTCTATATTTGTACCCACCATGTCGTTTCGTACCTTTTCATTTGATCACCCCTTGTAATTATACTACTAATATGTATTTAAGACGACAGTAGAACTTAATTTTCATGTTGAATTTATGAACTATATGTATTGTGTTATTAAAGACTAAGATTAAATTAATTGTATCAATCATCCTAAATACCTAAAAAAGTTCTGACTGTAGTGTCTTGTTCCTGATGAACATGGGATATATACATCCACCTCCCCCTAGCTTCTATATTAAAAAAAAAAATTATTACACTTTTCTAAATCAGAGAGAGATCAAAACAACTATTTAAGTACCTCTTACAAAATATCAAGCTTTTATTTTTTATCGGGTTTGAGAAGGCTATTAAACTTATTCTTAACTTAATTTTGATAAATTAAATATCAAATATGTTGTGCAGTACTCATACATTTATATTACATTAATGTAAATGCGTATTTTGTTTTTTTTATTGTTATGTGTGTTCTATACTTGTATTTTGTTCCACTTCCTTTCAGTACATTAATAACTGTTTAAATAATCTTTTATTTTCGATGTGCTCGTGTAGCCCCACATAGGGTAATTACGCACCCCTAGACGGGCTGCCCCACACTTTGAGAAACGCTGCCATAACGGGATTGTTATGTGATAACTTTTTATGCTGGTTCCAAAAGCTGAAGAAGAAAACAATAACACTGCTACGTAGATCGGGGTTCACGGATTTCATGCAATCAGTCGCAAAGAGCAAGACGATTCCTCAGGAGCATTGGTAATTTATTGTCAAAAACCAATCCTTGAAATACAGAAACTATATTTGCAGAATAAATCTCAGAAGGCTTCACACATTCTACAGGTTGAGACACAACTATCAGTGCCTAAAATAGAATTATGCTAAAGATTATTCGCAGTCACTCTCTCTTCCTACTCAACTGCCGACGTAATAACTAATCGCTCTGGTCAGATCTACAAAGGTAAAATCACGATCAACTCAGTTTCGACGAACAACTTCCTATTTATAGGCTTCACGGATAGTTCGAAAAATAACAGCTTACGTAATAGATCGTGATATTAATAGATTACTCCACTAATTTCCAGAAAGACCCATAGGGTCGTGACTCGCCGAAAAATTGTCTCCAATAGAGTCACCAAATCACCAAAATGATTGACAAGTTGCCAAGAATGTCGCCAAAAATGTTGCAAACTTGGCTATGTCACCGTTTCCCATTGAATCGTCAATATAATGTAAGTACTGACGTTGCTTGTGAATATTACAATTTTAACACAAAATAAATACAACAGAAAATAGCGCCCTCGCATTGCACATTCAGACACAAACAATTCACACTATTTAAAGTATTTTGTACACAAAATTTGTAACAATACTTTATTTGAAACCTATTTCCTGTTAAAAAGGGGCATTTTCTTTTTATCTGAAGTAAATTAATTTTTGAAAAATATTGTTACGTTGATCGGGGTTTGAAGATTTTATAGAAATCAGTCACAAAGAGCAAGACTTCTTTAAAGGCAATGAGAATTTATTGTCACAAAATCAATCCATAAAATACAGGACGCAGCAGCAATATTCATAGAATAGATCTTAGAAGGTCTTCACACCTTCAATAGTGCTCAGACACAACTATCAGTGTCTAAAATACATGTATGTAAAAGATTATTTACAAGCATAACCGAGCTAATCGTTAATCATGGTCCCAAGGAAAGTTTACAAATCTCTTGTCAAATCAATACTGACTCTTTTCCGTGGGCATCTCTTTATTTATAGGTCCGGCGCATCCTTCGAAAAAAATTCGTTTGCATCATAAATAGTGAAATTAGTGGATTTCTCCACTAATTTCTAGAAGAATCTATAAGATCCCGAACTCGCCAAAGTCACCAAATGGGTCGCCTAAAATGGTACCAACTTGGCTCTATCGCAAAAATTTCACCAGGTTTCCATTGAATCACAATTATAACTTAAACCATGGCATTGCTTGCGAATATATTACAATTTTAACATAAAGTAAATATAACATAGAGTAATATAAATGCTTGACGCATACAAATGTAAATTATTGACACTATTTTATACAAAATTCGTCACAATATAAATACAGAATTTGATCTATGGGTTTGTAGATTTCTTTCAATCAAATGTCTATCGTCCGTTTCTTATTAATAAATCAGATATTAATGAAAAGTGTCATAATATGTAGTATATTTCTGGAGGTGTTATTTTATTCTAATGATAGTTAAAAGTTATATTTTTCTATATAAAATATTGAAACAAACTGTGGAGTCTGACAAACCATTTAAAAAAAAACATTTTAAAACAGAAGATTACAAGTTTTTTAAATGAAGTGAGATTTCTGAAAATTAATAGGATATGAATATGAGAAAAACAAAAGACTTAAAAGGAATTATGTGATATGTTAAGAGCCTAATGTAAGCAATTTTGCTCAAACTGGGAGCGCGCCCACCCTAGGGGCCGTGATAACCCAACGAAAGGGCGCGAACATACCGAAAAGTCGAAAATAAAACATTACTTAAAAAATTAACTTACTGAGAGGAAGCAAAACAATATACATCCTGACATAATAAAAACTAAAATACGGATTTTTACACTGATATAATATATTTATAAATGTATCATTACTGCATATGTATTTGATAATTCATTTAACAATACCAAATTAAGAACAAGTTTAAGAATTACCAGTGACCCCATAAGCTTGTCATATATAAAATTATATAAAAAAAATTTAATACTTATCTTGATAATTATACGGTTTATAATTAAATTCATAATGTAGATTTACACCAAAGTACATTATTATTGAATTCAATACATTGAAATTGTTTGGATGAGGCAGGATGGTGCAAGGAAAATTATGACTGAAAATTAGGTCGCAAGTATTTTAAGTTTAAGAAGCACTGATCTTATCATTGTCAACAATACAGTTCATCCCACTAGCACTCTTTTAATCTTAAGATTCAATTTCAAATAAAAACTTAACACAATTTTTTTATTAAATATATAGTACCTTTTTATAACTATGAAATTTAACTTTTTTATTGCTACTATGGATCCTCAATCTTTACGTTGCATTGTGAAATACTATTTTTGAAAATTATACATCTAATGAAATGTCTGCAGTAAACTCTTTCCACTCCACTTCTTTAAGAAATTATAAGTTAAAAGTTATTCATAGTAATATTCTAGTTAAATAAGTTCATGTCTTAAGGTTGAACAGGTTGAAAATGACCAAATTCAGTCTAGACAGATATTTTTGTTTTTTATTTTATTGAATAGAGCTATCTTTTGACTTTACGAAACATACTTTGTTATGTTTCTACACTACCTAGAGGCCAAGTTACAATCCATTTTATAAATTTTAAAAAACTGGAAGTGGGTTTTTCATCTACCAGAAGTGGGTATTTAAATTGCTCAAAATCTATCATGGCGAGTCTGATAACTCAAAATATTACGAATGTATTTCTATAAAACTTTTTGAACCTGATTTTTATGTTATTTTCTAGAGAATGTACTAAATTATTTCTTACTGTATAAATACTTTCTGAGTTATGGCTTGTTATTTAAATAATGGATTTATAAAAAATGCAACATTTCTTATAATTTTTACTCATTCAGCTCAAAAATTTTCGAATTTCAATAAAAAATTACAATTTTAGTACATTTTCTAGATAAATGTATGTAATTTGTTTTAGTAATACTTTTAGTAACATATGTTTTGTACTTTTTTCTCTAACTGCTTTCAAGTTTTTCAAAAATACTGCTAAAATTTCACTTAGAATTGTGATTTTTGAAAAGTTTAGGTAATTTATTTTAAATTTTGATAGTTTAATAATAATATTTATTAGTACTGAGTCCTAAAAGAGCATTTATAATGTTTCAGTATGCTATTTTGTTAAAAAGTACTCCGAACGTGTTCGGATACCTTAAATAAATCATATGATAAAAATTAATTAAATCTTTTGTACCAAATACCGTGATAAATTTTAAAAATGCAATAAGATTCTACAAAGATAAAATCTAATTGTCTTTATAAGAAAATTATTTTCAGTTAAATAATTAAAAATTATGGTATTTCAACTGTTTCGAATGTAAAGGAAATGTTTATAAAGCGTATACGCTAAAGTTTAATATAGAAATACTTTTCAAAAACTAATGAAATAAACACAAAGAGATCGTGCTTAATCTTTCTGTTCGGAATTAATATCCTAATCATGAAATGTTTGCTCATTCCTTAGAATAAAGGAACAAGGCTGAATCCAAGCTCTCTCTATATCTGATATAAAAATAATCCTTCGCTGTGCTTTTAATAATAGATTTTCATCTTTTTATTAATAAAGACATTTTCATATTTTCTTTTTGTTCAAGTGAGGGCCAAACAATTTGGGAAGAATGTGAACAACTTTCGGTAGTTAACACACAAGCAAAATAATGAAATATTTGATAAAATAAATTGATGAAATAAATTTGATGAATAAATTCGCCATGCAAAGTATATTTTAAATCATTGCAGCGCAGTAAAATTATTTCGTTATTTATAATCTTATTCAAATTCCTGTCATTTTTCATAATAGTTGAATAAATTTATTACATTTTTTGATATTTTAATGGAATTTAAACTATTTGCTTCGTGAATATATGAGCTATCTAATAATATATTCTGTTTTCTTGCATTAAAATTGCGTGTGGAATGTGTACCAGGAGATGAAACTTTTAAGAAACCCAATTCCTGTACATTGAAAATAAATATTTAGTATTATTTTAAGATTTTAAAGCTGTCAAAACTGATTTAAGATAAACACTTTATTTAAAAAGAAAATTTGATCTTTTAATAATGAAAAATTTATAAATAAATATAGGGAAAGTATTTTTATTCTAGGCATGTGTTTACTTCTGAGAGATTAAAAAGGAAATATATATGTATAAGGAAAAATCAAAAAGAAAAGGGACTTTTTCAATTTCTTTTTCCAAGGTTTGGCAACAGCGCTAGTATCCAGCAATTACTGAGGATTAGTTGGCAACATTTCTATACAAAGTGTCACTTGTCTTCCCTCGTAGTCAGCATCAGGAGTTTTCCCGCCAACTTCGGATACCTCCGAAGCAATCAACTTGACCACGCCTTCTTGCCACGTCCCCTCAACCAATCAGGAGAGTCTCTCTCATAAAGGCCCTACCACATCAGGCCACATTCAATTCATCACATATGGGTTGAAGGAACGCTTGCATTCCATTTCCCAGAGACGTCCAGGATCTCTCGTAGTTGTTCGATTGCAGAATATTATTCATCATGGCAGCTCCGTTGTCCATCTGCACCAAGGAGGAAAGGTGGCCAGTGATTCTCTTTTTGTTTGCTGAAGGAGTGAATTGCACTGGATACTAGCCCTCCATTCCATCATTATACCCTTAAGGACTTCGACATTGTCCTCAGAGGTTTAAGTCGATGATGATCTTTCGTCTTTACATAAAGAAGCTCTTCCCTGTTTGAAGTGTTCTACTATTCATAGATCTTGCTTCGGGATAAACAGCTGTCACCATACTATGCTTACATATGACAAATAATGTCCAAAGGTTTGACACCCTTGTGGCAGATATATACGCGTCATTCCATTAACCCTCTTGGGAAATCTTTGGGCTATGAATAACAACTCTTTCTGTAGAAGAAACCGTGATATGCAGATTAGGTCTGTTGTATATAATATAGGTCTGCTTGCTATATAAATAGATAGAGGAGAATCGATGTTTAATAGAAGTTGCCAGGAGATTGAGATATTAAGAAGAAGAAGAAGATAGGAAGAATATCTACAGTTCAGGTATTAGTCATATTGATAGCGCGTTTTGAGGCTTTAAATTGTTAAAGAGATTTAAGGGATAATTTGTCACATAGCTACAGTGTAAATCATTTATTAAAGTAGAAGATTGATTCATAAAAGGTGGATAAATTAATTAGAAGTATTCTAAGTATTCTATTGCGACTTTCGTGGCAAAACCCCTGTTCTTTTCTGGGAAACATCTCAACCTATTTGGTTAATTGAATTTTGTCTGTGGTAATCATTGTGATAAGTAAATAATTAAAAAGTATTATTTCAAGTCGTCCTTCACTTCCTCCCACAATTTTAGCCCGGTCCGAGAGTAGTTGAGGGGGATACATTCTCTGGAAAAAACGAATTACTGTCCTCATTTTGTCCTTGATGCAGAGCGACAATGAAGCTGCCTTGCTGAACGGCCTACTAAACCGCAACGACTACAAGGCAAGGTGAGTGGCACATGTGTAGAAGCATTGCTGACTACCACTCTTTCAGCACTTTTGAGAAATCTATAGAAAGAGAAATTGTAAAAGTGCTTTTACTTTTTGACTTTCCCGCGTATATAAGGATAAGAAAACTAATGAAATGTTGTGCAACGGGTCTATTGAGTTCTTCTTTCGAATAATCCTTTTGGGGGGAAAATAGGTCTTTAAAATTTATTCTATTGAAAACCTTCCTCAGAAGAAGAAGATATGATTATGTAAATTAAGACTTGTATTTAAAGATTAAACTTTCTAGTTAAGAGAGAGAGAGGTTAGACTGCTAACGTATATCAGTGTTTAATTAGTGTGAAGCTAGGCAACAGAACTTCGTTATTTACTTGGGTTATATGAAGACTGACGATTTGGACAATTAAGCGTTAAAATTGGATTAGAATAAAGTGAATTAAAAGGCGTGTTGCTTCGACGTAAGTGAACCAATTTAGTGTTAGTTCTCTTAATATCTCGTCTATCCCGCGATTGCTTCACACACTTAGTAATTAGTGCATTCCTTAGTTTGGATTGTTAAATTTGTGTCGTAATTAAGAATTGTTAATAAATAGAATTTGTACTGACTATGGGAAACCTTCCTTCAGACCCTCTAACATTAAGGGTGACCTGATTAATCCCTTACAACGGATTATATTAAAGTTCCTATAAATCGAAGAAGCTTAAATTCGGAAGAGCGTGATGCTTACAATGACAAAAAAAGAGAATATATATATATATAGACCCAAAGTAAAATTATCATGTATTCTATGGCTATCTCTGTCTTAGGGAATTTGTAATTGTGTTATGTTAACTTCATAATTCTCTAACTTTCATCTTTCGTGAAAACATTTGTGCATAATAGTATAAGAAATAGAAGAATAGAAAAAATAAAAATAATAATTATTTTGAAATAAGATTTCCACGTGCATTTAAACCTTAATAAATAATACCCTATAATAAAAATAGCAAGATAACGATTTAAAAGAGCAATCAATAGTTCTAAAAAAATGTATCTAACATTTCATAAACTTAAAATTAAAGTATTGAACAAAGTAGAAAATAAAGGAAAATGTGAGCATTCTGCATTCAAATGACAATAAACAGAATACAAATAATAGTGATGATAACATCTGTATAAAGTGTATGAAACAGAAAACAATAGAAAATTTTAAGGGGACATGGTACGATTTACACAAAATATTTTAATTTAATGTTTTTCATCGTTTCTTTTGTTTGCCTCATATGTGCATGTATGATGTAAAACAAATTTCGGGATCAAAATTTAAAGGCCAGCCATTAAATTTTTTAACGGAAAAACTTGAAACTTTTGAAATGATTTTAAAATGCCACTCCTCCTACAAAATTTTTCGTACACGCATTAAATTTGTTTTACAAGTACGTCAAACTATGTATAACAAAAGTTGGTGTGGGTTTTGCAATTACAGATTGGTATTTTTTCAATATTTCTTATGAATGCTTATTGAAAATTTCTTTAAAAATGTGTAAATTCTTAATCGGATTAATTTTTTAAAAAAGTATACCTTTGATTGAAAAATGTATTCCTACTTTTGTTCCATGTACTACTAGCAACAAGTGAAAAACATTTCCACGTATTAAGCACAATAGAAAAAAAGCCTCAGCATTTTAAGTGAAGACAAACTAGCTATTTTATCTTTCCGAGATAAGTCAGTTTAAGTTTTTGATTTGCTATTGGGATTTGAATAAAAACAAACGTAAAAGTTATCACAACTCTTTTTCAAACTTAGAGCTTTCAAATTTTTAGAGTTTGTAGAAAAGTATGTAAAAAATAATTTAGGCTAAAAAAAAATTAGATCTGATTTTTCGACCGATTTTTGTCAACTGATTCGTATTGTGTTCCCTTAATGGGAAAAATGCATAAGAGTTATGGTAATTCATAATAATTTTTTATTCCTATAAAATCAAATAGAATAATCATTTATTGACTTTTTGTAACTCTTCAGACTTTCAGTATTACCAATTATTAGGTAATTGTATTTTTTGATAAAATGAATGAAAAATAATTTAGAATAAAAAAATATACTGCAAAACAGAGGGATATATATATCTAAAAATTATAACCAAGAACATATGAGACAACAAAAAAAAAATCAAGAGACAACAATGTAAGCCAATTTGCTTTCTAAAGCTGTTATTGATTTAGGGTAGTGATATAGGGTTAAACCAGCTTTTAAGAATTTAATTTTCTCTTTTCAACAAAAAACTTATGTATACTAGAATAAAAAAAATGAAGAATTAAAGCAAAGAAACTGATTGTTCGTTAAGTCTAAAAAATTGCACTTGAGTGGAAAGAGTGTGCTAAAAGTAAATTATAAAGTTCATAAATTAAGAATAATCAGAACCACACGAAAATCTAATTCTGTTGTTAAAATTTCACCTGTAGAATTATCACGCACATCTTCAGAAATAACATGCAAATTACAAGACACCGCTAGAGAGGACGCTGATAGTACAATTACGAGAGTATATAAGGAATAAAATATATATATATAATTTGATAGTTATATCAGTAATTGCATTTTTTTTTTAAATTTTGGCTAATTCAAGAGTAATAAGAAAAATTTTGTAAACGGGTTATCAACAACGGAATCATCAAGTAATTATGAAACAAAAATTTCGGCATCTACTTGCGACTTTTTAGCACTTATTTTCTAAATATATTTCATCAAGTTTATAAGGCATTCAATTCATTAAAATAGTTATATATATATATATATATATTTCATGAACATCAATCGGTTCTATCTTGAAAAAAAAATAGATTATATCTTTAAAAATAGTGTCTTAGCTTATAAAATGCACATTCATGTCCAGTTTTATCATTGAACCAACAACAAATTATTATATTGCAAAACTTAATGACAGTGCATTGGATTGTTTGTGTTATACTGGGCACTAAATTTATTCCTTTCCTCAATAAAAAACATTTTAAAATTTTCAACACATGTAAAATCTCCCATATTCCTCTATTTTCTCTTTGAAAATGTATGATTATCTAATTAATTAATCTGATTTCTTGAAATACAGACAAAATGAAGCATTTTGCTTTTTAATAGATTAATATCTAATTTTACGAATTTTTCAACGAGAAATTGCTTGTATATTAAATAGAAAAATATAATATACTCTTTTCTTGAAAATTAATTAGCATCCGAAATTGTCATTTTTTCTCCAATTCACTGATTAAAACATATATTTCTTATTAAATTTTTAATTAAACTGTTTGATTACTTTAACTGAAAAGAAATTTAATAGTTTAATTATATTGATTTATATTTATACCATTAAAAGATCCGTGAAAGGTATAGGCATCATGAGATTTATTTAGCAATCATGAGTCCTGTAAGAACGGCAAGGACGATACTTCCGCGCATATACTGTCGTAAATCTTTTCTTTCTTTTACAACGAATTTCGAAAGAATTTAGGAAGCTCCTTCTGAACTTAATGTATTTTCAGGTTCAAAATTAAAGTCCCAAACATAGTTTTCGTAATAATTACAAAATGCCTTCAGTAAAACTAATAGAATTTTTGTATTTGGAGAATGGGTAGTTTTATATAAACTTTTAGCTTAGGGAAAGATGTTGCTAGGCGTTTGTTTTTGCAGTGCTACTGAATTGAGACTGTTCAGGCATTTCGGGATTCTGCCTCAAGCTTTGTGAATATTGTTTTAAAACAAACATGCTAGGCTGTTAGCAGTGAATGACTTCTCATAATCGTTTAGATGATTCCTTGAGATGGAGAGACATTGACAGGCTAGAAACTGGCCAGTCTCAAGCGGAGGTGACTTGATGGTCACAAGTGGCCAGAAAGTGGTCTTCCGGGTATGCAGTTATTACTAAACAAATAATACTGTCACCAGGAAGGTCAGCCAAAGTCATCAAAGAGCATAGACAGCTGAACGAGATCGCTACTTGGTATTAAGAACATGGAGACATAGGTGGACAATGGCTCCTCAACTTGCTCATGACCCTTCTGATATGTTTGGAAGAAGAATTTCCAGTCACACAGTATACTGCTATCTTGCTTAGACTGACCTTTACGTCCAGCGTCCATTCGAGAAGTCCTTTTGATTGCATCCAGTAGGAAAGATTGGATATTGTGGAGCTGTAAATATCAGTTGTAGACACCACAAGAATGAGGGAGTGTTCTTTTCAATAATGAGTCAAAATGTATCAAAGTGTTTCTCGTCCAACAAACGTTATTCTCATCGATGCTTTAAAATTAGATTTGTCCCTGATAGTTAAACCTTTAAGATATATTGCATAATATTATTTAAGACAGCATTTCTCAAACTGTGAGGCACGCTTCTCTAAGGGGGCTTTATGATCCTAACGGGGGGGAGGGGGGCACAGGCTTATCAAAAAGTTTTTTTAAAAAATTTATTTGTAAATTTACTGAAAGGAACTGAAACAAAATGCCTTTTGAGATAATACACATTTACAACGATGTAATGTAATTATAAATGTATCAGTACTGCACAATGCATTTAATTATTATTTCATCAATATTAAGTTAAGAACAAGTTTAATCGTCCAGTTATAACCTAGAGAGAGAATGGAGCCTGCTTTCATCTCTCATTCGTAACAAAAATCGACTGATTTGGTGGCAAAGGAATCCTTGTGTGTGATGGCATACGTTGGGCAGTCGTACACCAATATACATTTTTGAAAGGAAACTGTCAACTCACAGCACTATAAAGATGAGATCCTGGATGTCTATATGAAGTTTTTCTGGGTGCTATGGGTGACTACTTTTTTATGGACGATAATGTGTGGTCACACTGAACTCACATCAGTGATGAATTTCATGAAGAGGAGGATAATACCCATATGGATTGACCCTCAAAGTCTCCGGTTCCCAATTTTGTTGAATTTATTTGGGATGGTTTAGAAGAAGCCATTTTTCGGCGAATCTCCCCTCCCAGAACCCTACCCCCTCCCACCATGAATCAAAGGTCCCGCTTTTGGGGGGGGGGCAAAAAAAAGTATTGTTGCCGCAAATATTTTTTGACACCTTCATAAACATCATACCAGCTCTTTGTGAAGCTTGTATATCAGTCCACTGTAACTATTCTCCAAGTTATATTTTCCATATTGTTATGCTGTTGTGTTCTTTCTGGCATTGTAGTTTGTTTGGGGATAAATTTCGTGTCAAGACAGTGAATAGTTCATCAGTTTTCACAGAGTTTATGTTTATGACCTTAATTTTGAACATGAGTGTACTGTCACTCTTTTGCCCCGATTGACTATGTTTAAAAGCACCATGATTGTCACTCTCTAATACAACACGAAGGTCGTTTACTGTGATGCTAACGCAAATCTTGACACTGGGAATTTACTCGTTTAAATTTCTACGTAGAACTCTCTTCTTCTGGAATGCTGTGAACTTTATCAACTTTATAATGAATATTCTGTTGCGTTTATTTAATGTAGAATAAAATACCATTTAGGCAATTAACTGTGTAATCCCACACGCTACGATATTATGACGAAATTTTAAGGTGTCATGAAGCCACAGTTTCAACAGTAACGAAAAGGCAGATTCATTAGCCAAGTAACAATAAACCACCTCATCCAGAGTCCCTTGTGAGCTCGGTAGCCAAGTGGTCAAGGTATTGGATCTTGGCTGGCATGTCATTAGTCCGAGCCCTGTTCCACTAAAGTGTCACCGTATGGGGGGCGATGCCGCTTAAATCTCTCGAGAGTTCCCACGTCCTCCCTTTGGTGTGGTGTAGTAGTTAGGAGATGGGTGTGCCAACTCAGAGTCGTTCTTGTCACTTGAACATGGTTAAAAATACGAGGTCCGTCGCCAAAGCTCTCGTGTAGCTGAAAATTGTGACGTTAGTATTCAATCCCTCCAGAGTCAATTAAAAAACATAAATTTAAGAAATTAGTGGATACTCTTTAACTGACCGGACAACGAAATCAACAGTCCAACGTTCAAGACGCCAAGAAAAGGTTTAGTCAAAAGTCGCGTTAAGAGAGTGTGGCAAACTTCAGACTGCAAACAGGTCATAATTGCGCGGCGCATCATCTTAATAAAATAGGTATCCTTCCATTTAGTTTATGCCAAATTTGTAATTTGGGCAATATGAATGTAGAGCAAAATCTTATATGCCCAGAACTAGATAAAGAGTCTCAAAAGCGTGGTGGGATTAGCAAACTGTACTGAAATACCAGAACTTTCATAAATTCCTTGTAAAGACTACTTCAGAGCTTCTTAAAATTTCAATATTTGAGACACAATATTTAATCAGAGTTTTCATCGCAATCCGCTCCATACAATAACAATGTATTGAATTCAATAATGCTATACTTTGACGCTAAAACTACAATACGACTTTAAAGTTTTAAGCGCCACCGGCAAAAATAAAAGTCTCGCTATGCCAAAGCATTAATTGCCCCTGACGTATATATAATGTTTCCAAAGTACGATTTTTCTGTGCACTGATATCCTTAATTTATTCCAAAGGCTTTGGAATGCAACAATTGCATTTTGACAGAGCTTGCGAAAAATTGCGTCCAACAATGTCAGTTTTTATGATTTTGTACTATTTCTCGTTAGTTTTGATTTTTTTTCTTGTAAAATAGTGCAGTTTTCAGTTTTATACGAAAATAGTTCGATACAAGTATTTTGTAACTTCTTTTTTTTTACTGGTAGCTGAGATGCATGTGAGAGATGCCGCGTTCCTAGTCCCGACTGTACTTTATTCAATTCTGTAGCTGGAATAAACTCCAAAATTTCTATACGGGAATCAAAATCCCTCAATCCTCGAGCACATATCTAGGAAAACTAGGTCACGAACTTTTGAAATTGCACTTGCAAAGATGGTTTGAGTGTAACATTCACATGCCCCGTTCATTTTAACTAAGGATTGAAGAAATATATGATATACAATGACCCATTCAAAAGACAAAAAAAATATTACATCACCAGAAACTTAGAAGAGAAAATACTGTTCCCTATTGCCAGGACATCAAGAAAAGAATATTAAAATTTTCTAATGTTTTACACGAAAATTTCTTTTGCCTTGAACATTGTAAGAAGATTTGTGAAGACTGCAACAAGGCATCTTAAATGGTAAACAGTGTGACACAGTAATAACTAAACATTATATTTTTGATAATGTTCCGCTTAAATATTTCAATTTCTCATTATACTTTAAATGTTATTTTGTGTTAAATATATTTTAATGTCAAATCTCACCAATAAAATGATTAAGTTATCTTTAAATGTAAGTAAGAGGTGATGCATCTGAGAGATGCCACGCGCCTATGGTTGGAACTTTTTGTAGCGTGCTTAGCGTAGGGAGTGTTCCCTATTGTCAGGACTTCAAGAAAAAAATATTAAAATTTTGTAATATATTAGACGAAAATTCCTTTGGCCTTAAACATTGTAAGGTGATTTGTGAAAACTGCAATAGGCATCTTAAAAGGTAAACAGTGTGACAAAACGATAACCAAACATTATCTTTTTGATGTTTTTTTCTCGTTCAAATATTTCCCTCACTTTATACATTTATTATTATTTTATCTCATATATTTTAATGTCAAATCTCACCGAAAAAATGATTAAATTATCTTCAAATGAAAAAGGGGTGATGTATCTGAGAGATGCTACGCGCCTATGGATGGAACTTTTTGAAGCGCACCTATGGAGGGACTTTTTGAAGGATAAAGTACGCCTTTTCCTTTGTAGGATAATGTTTAGAAAAATTCATTTTTCCTTTATTTATTGCGGAAAAATTACATCAAAATATTTCTTATTGTAATAATGTTTATAAAGAAATTTTGTATGTGTATTCTAATTCGAATGACACTTGATATTAAGACAATGATTCATTTATATGCTTTCTCAAAATATGGTTCTGAATGTAGTCATACACTTTAAATATCCCGGTTTATAAAGAATTCACATGCTTCTTAATTTTCAATAAATTTTTAATATCTGTTTTTTTTTTTTTTACTATTTATTTATTTTCACAAAGATATTAGCATTAAAAAAAAGTACTTGACAACAAAGAATACCCGATTTTAACTTATTTTCCAAGGCATTGCAAGAAAAAAATGCACAGTTTTTTAACTTATTTCATAATTAAGGAAAGTTCTGATTATACTTAAAAAAATTAACGAATGAAAAACATTTGAGATTTAATTAAGAATAAAAAAAATATTATTTTGAGTATAAAAAAACGAAAACTTATTCTTTATATTTTTTATATAGCGAGAATCTATATAAATACTCCTACCTCAACTTTTAATCAAATTCATAAATGAATTTCTTAACTGACCCAGTTTAGTTTTTACAAGGGAAAAAAAGCTTGAAATATAATTCTCAACTTTAAAATTTCACACACAACTGATTAGTTTTTTTTTTCTTTAAAATAAAGTTATTTAATTATAACCTTCATAAAACATTTTGTCCAAGACAGAAGGTTCACATAACCTTGACTCATTAAATAAATTGCTTTCCTGCTCTTAATGCAGCATTAAAAAGAAAGAAAGAATTTATATTCGTTTTCTTTTCCATATTTTGCTTTAAATTCAACTGATTATTGTACAGGGTTTATCAAATATATCGCCTAAACTTTGCATAGCCCAACTTTTCATTGGAAGTACATAAAAAATAGCCATAAAATTGTACGTGTTCGATCAAAAAATATGGGAAATGATGATGAATGTATGTTAATATATGAGAGTTTATGCTTCTATACGTGATCATCTGGACATAGCATACTTCGGCCACTGTATCGGACATGTTGATCCAGTTCTATGGCCATCATTATTACCAGATCTCACACTGTTGGATATTTTGCTTTGGGAGCATCTAAAGAAATTGGTGTATCCATATGCAGTGTCTGAGAGGTTAATCCTATAAGTACCCGGCATGACCGAGAGATGGTGGTAGTTGTTTCAAACACATATCACTGTATTAGAAAATATACAATCTATAAGGCAAATGTTTCAAGATTGAAGACGCCAAGTTGTTTAATATTTGTTTGACAGCCATCAATAGTGAATGTTTTCAGTGAATTTGGGAAAATGGAGAAAATTGGACATCGCTATGTGATAGAATACTTCTATT
>BMAO01036738.1:69364-92119 GCA_019973975.1 Trichonephila clavata | reverse complement strand
CAAACATTCCCCCCCTGGTTTCCCTCCTTTAAATACAATTTTGTGTTACCGTAGAGCGTCACGTACAGAGGAGTCTCTTCCCTGTCACCTGGTATTGGAAAGGAAACACGCAATTTAAAAAATTTCCATCCCGTCACGTGAATCGTACATTCCATTTCAAATGACCCCACCGTCTGGTAAACATTTGGTCACCTTGTCCCAACTGGCCACATTTTTATTTCAAGTTGTTCAACAATAACTTTCTATATCTCCCTGGAAAAAAGCGTACAGAGAAAGGCAATACTATGCGCGTGCAAGGTCGATTCATGTGAAATGGGACCATTGTTCCGGATTCATTAATTTTTCGGGAATTTTACCCCGTCACACGACGATTTGGGTTGGCTCACGTACACAATGGTCCGAACCAAATGAAAGGCACTCTGAATCTTGACACATTTCTTGGCCCGACCAGCAGAGGGAAATTCATAGCGAACTTTAACCCTTCCAATCTCTTCAAACGCACTTTCTTGCTCACACGCCAAAATCATGTGTCGATGCTGTATTTTACCCCTCTCTGTCTCTAATCCATCGCAGAGACACTAAAAGGGTAAAATGACAAATTGATTCCGAATCATTTCCATTTCCTTACAAAACGTATCAAAAATGTTGTGTTTGACCATAATGTGAAACCATACCCAATCTCCTTTCAAGTAGCGCTGAATAATCCCCCACACATCTTTGCCCAAGCCATTGTCAAATTTTATTCCCTCAATCTGGGACGACCGTACATTTCACGAGGTATCGGTTGAAAGTACCTACACCCACATACTTCTGGCACCCTTTCCTCTTCTTCGTCTCCTCCTCATCGTCCGAGAATACCCAGACATCATTGGCTTCCTTTGCGAAACGTTCCAAGCAGGACACAACGTGATGAATGTGGTCGGGATGATTCTTTTGCCCATATGCCCAATGTCGACGCCCAAACAAAACACGCATTGCTTGCGAAAATCCAGACCATGGTTTTCGGAGGCATGGTGATGATGATAAAATTGATCTATGGTCATCCCCTCGCGACATTTGGGACAAGACACGTGATCCTGTAAATGCTTGTTGAAATGTCGGTAAAAGGATGTACGTGTAGTGCTTTTGCGTGCCATAAAAATTTTTTGGATCAACCACTAAATCATCCACACTCTATAAACTTTATCTTGCATCAACTTTTAAAGTATAGCTTGCATGACCAAAAAAAAAAAAAAAATTTTTTTTTTTTTTTAGTGGGTTACTTGTCCCTTGTATCTCAACATTTTTACATTTTAAACTTTACTTGTCCCTGAAAGATTTTTAACTTTCCAATTTTCTCTTTTTACTCCATCCTTTCATTTTTGTTGGATTCTCCAATTTCTCTCCTATTGGGGTTTTTTTCGCTTACCCAGTCACTCTTGGACATTTGATTGGGTCAGTCCGACGTTGATGAGTGTTGCTATTGCGTCTCTGACGTCAAATCTATGAAATTGGAGGGGTACATTTATCTGTCAAACCTATGACATTGGAGGGGGGAATTTATCTGTCAAACCGATGATTTTGGAGGGGAGAATTTTTCCGTCAAACCTATGAAATTGTATGAGGGACATTTATCCGTCAAACCTATGAAATTGTATGAGGGACATTTATCCATCAAACCTATGAAATTGTATGAGGGACATTTATCCATCAAACCTATGAAATTGGAGGGGTCCATTTATCAGACCAAACCTAGAAATTGGAGGGGGAAGTTTATCCATCCAATCTATGAAATTGGAGGGGGAAGTTTATCTGTCCAATCTATGAATTTGGAGGGGGAAATTTATCCATCCAATCTATGAAATTGTATGAGGGACATTTATCTATCCAATCTATGAAATGGGAGAGGGAAATTTATCCATCCAATCTATGAAATTGGATAGGGGAAATTTATCCATCCAATCTATGAAATTGGAGTGGGGAGTTTATCCATCCAATCTATGAAATTGGAGTGGGGAGTTTATCCATCCAATCTATGAAATTGCAGGGGCATCTTTATCTGTCCAATCTATGAAATTGGAGGGGCATCTTTATCCCAACACACCTAGAAAGGGGAAGTACCCTCTCTCTGTGTTAAAGGATAGGAATCTCCTCGATTTGTCAAACCTATGAAAAGAGCGCTATTCTTTAGACAATAACCCCTATTCTTTTCAAATACACTCTCTATTTAAGAAAAAAGTCCTTATATTCCAACTTTTATCCAGTTTCAAGAGTGTAACGAAAAGAGCAGGTTATGATCTATGAAGTTAACATTATCTTTAGTATGTATTTAGTATAGTAATAAGTATGTAGGGTAGGTAAGCTTTTTCTTTATTACTGGAAAATGCTGGTTTTACTGGCTGATGGAGTGGCGAGTATGTGTGACGAGAATGCTTCTTGTTTCTTGCAGGGGGTGAACATCAAAAATCATTTCAACGGCAACAGGAAATTTCCACATCAAACCTTCCAACGTTGGTGAGAGGAGGAATGTTTCCATGTTTTCCTAACCCCCTTTAAGTTTCCTTCTTTAAATTTCCTTCTTGGAGTTTTTCCGTTTGAGCGATGCCCTTGGAAGGAGACGTGGGGCCTCAGACATGTCCCCCGTTGGATGGGATTCATTGGATAGAACTCCCGTGGAGAGGCTTCCTTTCCATGATTCGTTCTTTGTACCCCCTTTCAACTGTTTCTTCAACATTCTTACTACACAGTTCCATATTGTTTCCCATCTCGAGTTTTTTTTTACCTGAAAAGCACTCCAGATGACCCTTTACAGGCCTCTTTACCTGTTGAAAACCCTCTCATTATAGCAGGTAGCTTAATAAAGAACCTTTTGTTTCCTAGTTCATGATGTATCAAATAATAAGGTGTGTGAAAGGAGGAAAATGAAAAGAAGAAATGAATCAAAAATAAAAATAATTTAATAAAATACAGGTAAAATAAATAAAATACAGGTAAAATGAATAAAATACAGGTGAAATGAATAAAATACAGGTGAAATGAATGTTTCTTGCAAAACTTAAAAAATCATTTCAATGGCAGATGGACAAATAATTCTCTCAACAGTTCCACATCAAACCTTCCAACGTTGGTGAGAGGAGGGACCCAAAAAAATGGAAAGGACGTGCTGAGCACATCCTTTCCATTTTTTTGGGTTTGACATTCAAAGTTCAAAGAGTCTGCCTACACAGGGGGCAGGTGGGACTCTGGGTCCGCTCCAAACATGCTTTGTGAAACGTGTGTCCACATTCGGTCGTGAGGGGAAAATGCATGGGCTCCAAGCAAATGGGACATTTTTCAGGCACGCCAAACACGGGATCTGGAAAGGGAGCACTGTACAAAAGTTGCAGAGCCGTATGACCCAGCGTCACCCATTGTTCCAAATCCTGCGAGCCCCCATAAGACCAGGCCACGGTCGCCTTTCGGTACAAATCGGGTTTCATGCATTCTGTCCAAATGCCCCGAATGTAGGCGCCGTGACCCCTTTCAGCCATCTTGTGGAGCACAAGGTCCTCGGATTTGAAAGGTTCGACAGCGCAGAGAAAGGGGAGAGAGCGTAATTTTCCAGATTCCCCCGAAGGACAGAGAACGTTGCACAAGGCATCCAGGTCGTGGAAATGGCGTCGAAAGTCCTGCACCGTCAACACCTCTGGAATGGGTAAAGCATTCAGACGATTCCGGAATTCTTTTAAAAAGGCAGCAAAGTCCCCGAAATCGGGGGATGAATACTTGACGAGGCAGTGTGCAAACGCTAAATCGTCTCGCATCGTGAGGAATGAATGAGCTCTCTCGCCTCGAGTGCCTCGCTTTTATAGCAGGGAGAAGGCTTCTGATTGGTCGATGCAACTGATATGAAATTTCAAGGCTGGTAGGATTAAAAAAGGATTCATGAGTAACACTTTTAATTCAACCCTGGCTTGAAAAGAGACTTGAGCTGCTAGCCAAAATTATTTTTTGAGGGTTTAAATGTTTCGTAAGTATTCAATTCAATAGGTTCCAACCTTGGCTGGAAAAGAGACTTGTGCTGCTAGCAAAAGTATTATTTTTGAGAGAGGGTAGCGTCATTTTTTGCAAGTGTTTCATTCAACAGGTTCCAACCTTGGCATATTTATTGACCCAAAAAAATGGGAGAATGATTACTGGTCCCGAGCTATGCTCCTTTCCAGCAATCATTCTCCCATTTTTCTGGGGCTCAACACAATGTCTACCTTTAAAGGTCGGGTTCTCTCAATGGATTGGGTGCCCTGCAGAGAGGACAGGTGTTTTGCCCGTCCAGATGTTGTAACAAGCACCGCATGTGGAACAGGTGCCCACAATGCGTTCTTTCTGGCCAGTGCATGGGACTCAGACAGATGGCACATGAATCTGGTACTTGGAACACGCTCTCGGGCCATTTCAATCCATAGCACCCATCCAACACTGCTTGAGCCAAGTGGGTCCAGGCGGTCAGGTGTTGGGGACCGTGTCTCCTCCACGCCTTGTAGGCCAAGTGATACAGCTTAGGTTTCGCCAAACTAGTCCAAAGGGCTTGTAGAAAGGCCCCTTTTCCTTTGGCAGCCTCATCCTCCAAATAATCACTGTGCAGGTGGGCCGGTTCTGCATACACAACACATTCAAAGGTGGGCAGGTCACGGGGCTCGTAATCGGGCAACACCTTTTGCAGCAGTTCAGCAACTTTCACATCGTGGATGGACTCGACCGTTATGATGTCAGAGGGCATCATGGTCTGCAGGCACTTTCGAAAATTAATCATAAAGGTTATATAGTCCCCAAGATTAGCCTCCTGGTACTTAGCCAGATAGAGTGTAAAAGCTTTCTCGTCTTCCATGTCTCAGGAATAAATGAAGCAGAGAGCGTCTGAGCCCTGCTTTTATAGTCGAGAGAAGGAGGAAGTGGTTTCTGATTGGCCGATTGTTTTGATAAGGATTCCCAAGGATGAAAGGAGGTCACCTTTCAAGAGGCAAAGGTCCATGTCATCATCCAACCTTGGCATCTCATATAAACCAAAAAAAGGGGAGAATGGGCCAAAGCCCAAACTCCCCTTTTTTTGGTAGGAAAGAAAACAGACGCATCATTACAATAAAAACAATTATTTATTGACATTCTTTACAGGATGAAGGATGGAGCGACACATACCGGATTTCAACAGAGGATGATGGTCGGGCACAAACAAAACAATGGTATGGATTGGTTGAGCAGGGGTCTTTGGTTGGATGGCGAGTTTTTTATTGGGCAAGAAGGGTGGTTGTTCCAAGAGTCTCTTGCCAAGCTCCAGGTGGGAAGAATAGGCCTGGGTACTCTTGTTGCATCGAGTCATCAGAGGTGGAGTAGGCAGGTGTGATGTCACCTCGACATGGGCTCCAGTCATCAAAACAGAGGGATCCACCCTCTCCAAAGGTGTGACTGGTCTCTCGGGTAAGGATTCCACAAGTCTTTTAGCCGGTGGAGAGACACTTTTAGCAGGTGGAGAGGCACTTTTAGCAGGTGGAGAGACACTTTTAGCAGGTGGAGAGACACTTTTAGCAGGGGGTGTAGGAATTTTCTCAGCTGGTTGTTCAACAGGTGGAGAGGCACTTTCAACAAGGGGTGTAGGAATTTCTCAGGTGGAGAGGCCCTTTCAACAAGTGGTGTAGGAATGTTCTCAGGTGGAGAGGCACTTTCAACAAGGGGTGTAGGAATGTTCTCAGGTGGAGAGGCACTTTCAGCTGTTGCACGTTCCTGAGAAGGCTTCCTTTTTACACCAGCCCTCAAAAACGCCATCTTCAAAGATGCCGTCTTGGAAGCGTTTTGGGATTGCATCTGACGCATGTCCTGCACCTTTTGGATAAAGTCTTGGATCCATTTCCTCCCCAAGATGGAATCGGGGATGGGAGAGTGTTGAACTTGCAAGACGGGCGAGGTTTTGTAGCTTTCCACAAAGAGGTTGCCTGGATTCTCTACCAAAGCAAAGCCCATTTGGAGACTGGAGGCAAAACTCTCGGCCAACGACGAGAGTTCGGCCTCCAAAATGCTAAAGACGACATCGGGAGTCACGAGTTTAGACTTTTGAGTCATGATTGGATAGCGTTTGTAAGGCGGCAGCACATCCTTGCCTTGAATGACCAGGTTGTCGTAACGTTTGGCAAATTCGTACACTTTGGATCGACCCAAGAGAGCTCCAACGTCGACCAGTCGAAAGTAGAGCTTGCCATCCCGTCCCACCATGGCAGCCAACGGATAGTGTTGATTGGGCAAAAGCAGTTTGAACCACATGTTGACTCGAGGAAACACTGAGCGTGTGTGAGGAGCAACGGAAGGCTGCGGAGCTTTTATACTCTCCATCAGGAAACAAAAATAAAATGTAGACAACGTTGTGTGTAAAAAAATTTTTTTTTTTTTTTTTTACACAACGTTGTCTACATTTTATTTTACATCTTGACAAGTGTTGGAAATGTTTTCAATGCTTTACTGTACATTATCAGTTTATTAAGTATCTCCAACCACCATCTTTGATAAAGTGGTACATTCTTTGCCAACGTTTGCTGTTTTCATCCGTCATGTGCATGGCTCGGGGTAAATAAACTTTTCCATTCTGTAAAATTTGCTCCAATCTCAATTCGGTGGGCTCACCGTACAACTCGTGTTCTTCAAACACCATCGAATCCAATAAATAGTGAATCGCACAATCATGGAGTGGTTCTTCTCCCCGACCACACACTAAACAATCTCGTCGACAAAAGCATGGAACAGAAACGACTGGCATAGTCTAGCAGGATAAATTGAAAATGAAAATAAAATTTCAAGTAAACTTTGAAACGGCACCATAAACTGGACAAGCAAATGAGATGATGCTTGTGGAGAAAGGTTGTGAGTTTATAAAAGGCACCCACTAAAAAAAAAAAAAAATTTTTTTTTTTTTAGTGAGACATCTCTTCCTTGTCTAGCTCGAGTTGTTCTCTTGAAGTGCTGCGTGTATTACAACTGTCATTTTACTTTTCAATTGTAATGTGACGTCACTTGAATCTGATTGGTCAATTTTCCTTTATGAGCAGAGAGAGAGTTCTTGTCAAGATTTTATTGTGCAGTTGTTCGTTCGTGGCGGAAAACTTTTCCATGCCTTATTGCACATTCTGAAGGTTGAAAATTGACCAATCAGATTCAAGTGACGTCACGCACCATAGACTTAATGTTAAAGGACTTGTGATTTTTTTCAGTGTATGGAATCCACTGGTTCCATGGAATCGGGCTCAAACCTTTCTATCTCGGTAAATTACAATGGGATCGAGTCCAAACTCTTTCCATGGGGGTCATGGGGACCCCCCTGGTGAACCGGAAATGGCGATATCTCAGCTTCTATGGGGCCTTTATAGACGTGTGACCCCTCAAACGATTCAGAATCGTTTGTAGTGTACAATGACATTTTTGGTTTAGACCTAGACCCCCTGGTTGAGGGTCTAGGCTAAAAAAAGCCCATTTGGCCTGTTTTAGATTTTCTCCTCATCTAAAGGTCCGATTTCCAAACTGTTTACGTTGTTGGATAGACTATAAAAGGACCTATCGTTTGATGCTATGGATATGGACTTTGGGTACTGGGTTTGGATCCTAGGCTCCAAAACGTATCGACCCTACGGAGGGGCCTAGCTCGGAACCTTGGGGTCATAAGGTAGGGGTCTAACCTATCAACCTGTTTGGAATGACAAGCTCTTTCAAATAATACCTCTTACAAGACCCTACCCCCCATAGGAGGGTCTCTAGGGTTACAGAAAAGGTGGCCCATAGGCTTAATGTGATTTTTTCGCATTATAATGCTATGGAATCAAGTACAAACCTTCTATCTCGGTAAATTACGGT
This sequence comes from Trichonephila clavata, assembly GCA_019973975.1. Classification (NCBI taxonomy): domain Eukaryota; kingdom Metazoa; phylum Arthropoda; class Arachnida; order Araneae; family Nephilidae; genus Trichonephila; species Trichonephila clavata. The sequence continues at coordinate 84,274 of BMAO01036738.1, read as the reverse complement.
CGGATTGGGTCCAAACTTTTTCCCTGGGGGGTCATGGGGACCCCCTGGTGAACCGGAAGTCGCGATATCTCGGCTCCTATGGGGCCTTTATAGACGTGTGACCCCTCAAAAGATTCAGAATCGTTTGTAGATTACAATGATATTTTTGGTTTGGATCTAGACCCCCTGGTTGAAGAACTAGGCTAAAAAAGGCCATTTTGGCCTGTTTTAGATTTTCTCCTCATCTAAAGGTCCGATTTCCAAACTGTTTACGTTGTTGGATAGAACATAAAAGGACCTATCGTGTGATGCTATGGATATGGACATTGGGTACCGGGTTTGGATCCTAGGCTCCAAAACGTATTGACACTAAAAAGGGACCTTGCTCAGCCCCAACGCCCCTAAGGTAGTCGAGTAACCTATCCATCTGTTTGGAATGTCAAGCTCTTTCGAATGATACCCCTTACAAGACCCTACCCCCTTTTTTGTCTCTAGGGTTAAAAAACAGGTGTAACCTTGTCTTGAACCTATCTCGGCTTCTATGGAGCCGATAAGCTTTTGCAACATGTCAAATGAAAGAGACGAGCCAGTAGATGGCAATACTCTACACGCTTTTGCCGTACCCCCCATAGGAGGGTCTGCAATGAGTGAAAAAAACAAAATATAAAGCCAATTTCCTGGGTTCCTACGGCACCTATAAACTTGAATTGCACATTGTATGACGGGGATTTAAAGTCCACGTCATACAAGGTACAATTTTTGAGTATAGGTGCCATAAGAGGGTCTCGAGAGTCGAAAAACGAACCAACTTCAAAGCCAATTTCCTGGGTTCCTATGGCACCTATAAACTTGAAATGCACATTGTATGACGGGGATTTAAATTCCCCGTCATACAAGGTACAATTCTTGGGTATACCCCCCATAGGAGGGTCTGCAATGAGTGAAAAAAAAAAAAATTCAGAGGCAATTTCCTAGGTTCCTATGGCAAGCATAAGATTACGAAAATCACAATTATTTTTTTTAAATCCGTAATTTTGAAGCAATTTTTTCAATCTTCGTATATGTTACGGATAATATTACTGTACACACGGGAAAAAGGTTTTGTGAGATTACCTTCATAAATGACGAAGTTATTCAATGTGAAGTAAAAATTGGGACTACTTTTTAAAAATTCTTTAAAAAAAAAGTTTTGGGAATTTTATTTTTTAAATAATGGATCTAAAAGAGAAAGGCTTGAAGTTAATTAGTGTAGAATATCGATTTAATAACACGAAAAGTAATTCATATGCAACGATTTAGAAATAATTTTCATAAAAACGCATCAGTTTTAACACTATTTTAAAAAATTCGAAAAAAAAATAGAAAATATCGTTATTTTACAAAAAAAATTATACCGTATCGTGGCGAAATAAATGATCTTTCCAATTCTGTAATTATTTTTTATCTGATTTTCACACCGAAAATTGGATGACAATTTTAAGATGGTCGAAAACGTCGGATCACCGCTCGTCCGAAACGGAAGTTCCGCCAAGTAAACAACCGGCAGGAGTAAAACAATTAGGCGTTTTAAGGTTTTTAATTAATATCTTTTCAACTAATTACAATATCGGAATATAAATGCGCAATACGGCTTCCCCGGAAAATTCCCGATCTTTTGGTACCTTCCGCGACTTTCTGCGTGGTGCGGTTCGTGAGAAGATAGACGCTAGATACGTTTGTTTACCTTCGAATTTTAATAGTGTAGATTATTGTGTAATATGTTAAAATTTATTTAGCAATTGAAATAGAAATGGCAAAAAGTTTAATCAATGAATTAAAGTCCCCCAAATGTAAAAAATTACTCCTTCCTCATCCTTTAAACAATAAGGTTTTTAAAAGTAAATTTTTAAAAGCAAACATGTTAAATAATCAAAAGGCCTCTTGTTAAGTTATTGAAATAAACACAATTAAAGCTCTTAAGAAATAACTTCATATTTATTAGAAAACATTTAATGGCAAAGGACAAGTACAACAATGTATAGCATTACAAGTTTATGATTATGAAATGAATTAAACATTTTCTTTTTCACCATCGTTTTCTAAAATTTCCTTTTCTTTCATGTTTAAAATTCTTGAAATCTTCCCCTAAATGAAGTAAAACAATTAGCATACAATCAAATTTTAAACAAGCTTTCAGATTCATTTAAAAACTGATATACCGTATTTACTCGAATTTAAGCAGCACTGTTTTTTCAGGGTTAATGCTTCTGAAAATTAGCTGCAGCTTAGAATTGAAGGCAAAACAATTTGTTAGATGGGCGAAAATGATTTACCACCCCTTTCAAAAAGTAAATTGCAACTGTCCATTCTATCCACTTGCATCTGTGACTTATCTCATTCCTCAGTTTATCCCAGTATTTAGCCAATACCAGTGGTCTTCAAACTGTGTTCCATGGAACCCTGGGGTTCAGCCAGGCAGGCATACCCAGGGTTCCATGAGTCACAAAATGCTTACAAAATGATATTCCTTTAAAAACTTCAGTAAGCGAAGTACTTTTAAAATACTTTTAGTTTGCGAAGCAATGTTTGACAAACAAGAACTGATCAGGATAAATTACTCTTTCTCAACACAAGCTGCAAAAATTTTGCCCAACCCTACATGTGGGCAATACTGTTCTTCTTATTACACTCTTACCCCACTGTTGGGGAATTCTTCCACGGAATTCGGGGTTAACGATTGCAAATTGTGCCATGCTGCAGCAAAAATTTATAATGGAGGTCGAAATCCTCAGTCTAGTAAAAACTAGCTACCGCCGATTTTTCCCTCCCTGTATTGTTCTGGGAATGAAGCATCATTCCGGGAAAAAAGCCCTAGTACTAACATGTTGAAATAATTATTCTGAGTTTTATAACCAAGGACACATGAGTGAATTAAAAATGTTTAAAATATGCAAAACTGCATAAATCATTAAGTAAAAACTTTTGTATCTGGTCACCAGGGTATCTATTTAGAATGAGTTAATAAGTATCCACGATGATAATCAAGAAATGATACATAGAATTAAAACCAAAAATATAGCTATGCAAAAATTAAAAGACATGAAGAATTTATCAACACTTCTATAATGTAACTTTCTCAATTACTTTTAAAGTGAAAGCATTTAAAACTTTATAAGAAATCAATAATGTAGCAACATACTCTTACTTTTACTTGAGAAATATGGTGCAGAATGATATTCTTTTAAATTTAGCATGTGTCCATCAATTTCAATTTCTTTTAAATTAAAAGCTTCAGCAGCATCTTCTTGCTTAAAAAATGTTACAAATGCAGTCCTATAAGTATAAAACATATCAAAGCAAAAATTAAATCATTAATGATTGAACTCAAGTTAAAAAATAAATGGTTCATATTTAAATAGAATAACATATTAGTATAAAGTTATGTTTTCACACAACAGATATTAAGCTTGTAAGTTTATGCAATCATCCATATGTATGAAATTAATATTCCAAAGTTAATTAAAGGGCACGGTTAACATAACCGACCCTTTACTCAACACTTTGGAGGAAAATTAATAAAGGGTTAAAAAAATATCCCACAATATAGCAAAATGCATTAAAAAAAAACAAGTTGCAAATGTTATAAATTCCAAAACAAAACATCTTGATATTTGAAACTAATATTTTCTACATTAGTTCTAAGGGTGCTTATTTATCAATATCATTTTGTAGCCAACAATAAAAATTATTCTCACACAAGTTAAAACATAATATTCTAGAAAATAACACTATTTATAATTTGCAATATTACTCTGAAATATTCTGTTGGTAAAATGTATTAAATTTTGAAACTATCTTCTATAGAACAGAACATAGAGAAATATTTCAGTTTAATATGCAAGTACCGAAAGACTATTTTGTTCCAACAAAATAAGATACATCATGGATCTGCCCGATAGCATTTAGATTCACAACTATGTGAACTTATATGGTGTAGTATACACAAACATAAATTTGTCCCAATTTTAAATGCAATTGCAGTACTTTGGCTGCCTGAATATTGTAATTATTACATTTCTGTTTATTTTAAGTCTATGGTTTTTTAAATACATAATAATTGATATGGAAGGAGAATGCATGGGACTTGTTTCCAAGCATGTGTGGAAGTGATAACAGAATTTGTGGCATTGTTTTTAGATTTGACGAGATTAGTAGAGGGTATAAAATTAAAGTCAGCTCTTTGTTACTTCAGAGCATAAGCAAATCACACACATATTTATCCATATTAAAATTCTACAAATCGTCTTTTTTTCTCAAATGCATGTATAACCAATCATTTTCTACTTACAGAATTTTTGAAGTCAGAACAAAGGTAAAACCTTTACAATTGATTTACCTTACAATATGTATAATAAATTAAATATGAGTTGCATAAACTTGCTTTTGTTAATTTAAAAAACCATACAGCAAATATTTATAATGCATAAATTAAACAGAAATGTGTCTTTTTTATTAAACTTATTGATAACTTTTTAAAAATCACATAAGGTAAGATTGTATTTTAACATTGAGGTATTTCAAAGCAGGTGGAGAGGAAAAAATAATTTGATTTCTTACATATAAAAAAAAATTCAGATTATGAAAAGTAAAAATTCACAAAGCAAATCTAGAACATTTTACAACATGTGAATGTATTTAATTTTATTTAACCTCTTAACTACCCCTGGCATATACATATGACTTACGAAACTATGATTCTTTGTAATGTACTGTTGTCCGTCAAAATATTCCAAAGATTTTGGAACGCAATAAAATTAACTTGACAGTGTATTTGCAAAGGATTTACTTATTTATTACTTCCGTCAATCAACCATCAAACTGAACATGCCTGTGTGAAAAATAAAGGCACTGGTGTGCAAACTGCATAATTTTCTTAGGCAGTTAAGAGGCTTATACACATTTAGAAGTTAAGACTTTTCCTTAATTAAGTATAAGCTTTGGAAAGCATTCAAATAGCTATACTATTAATAACAGGTAGTATTCAAAGTCATTTATGAACCTAATTCAGCACAACATGGAACAGAACATTAAATGATAAAAATAAATCAAAAATTTTCAAAATGTCATTTTTAAGGAATAAATATTTTACCTAAGACCTGTTGATTTATTAAATGCCACTTGAGTAGCTTTAGGGAAATGAGTAGCTACATCTCCAAGCGTAGCACTAAGAGGAATTTGCCTAATACACAATTGTAATGCATTTGAACTAGCCATCTTCGAGCCTCTATGACCTGCATAATCTATTTTCAAAACCTGACCTTTTAACTTTACACCTTGAAGAGCCTTACAGTTAGCATCAGCTTTTTCTTCTGAGGCAAATCTTATAAAAGCATACCTAAAAGAGAAAGCTTTAATTAAAAGAGATTCATACCTGGTTTTTAAGAAATAAAAAAAAAGTGATGAGATTTTAATAAAATACATATCTTACAGGTTTAGCATCACTTTTTTTATAGCATTGTTTACGACAACTGTAACTATAAAAATCCATTGATGCTCAAAAGCAATGCATATTTTCATGAACAGGAAAATAATTTCCATCAGATAGGAAAAGAGAGCGATTAATCAACAAAGAAAAAAAAAAAAAAAAAAAGTTCTACTTATTAATATTAAATAGAAGTGAGTTATCAACACTTATGGGTAGCCTTTATATTTTTTTTAATCACAACTTCACATGGATGTTTCATTGAACTGACAATAGTTTTCATCTCTTCCTTCGTTATTACATGATGCCTGGAAACATTTATGGCCTCAATTAGTTCATTTTTGTTTGATAGGCGCTTCATTCAGTTTTAAACTTTGCCACAAATTTTCAATAGGATTGAAGCCAGGATAACAATTCAATGCTCTTTCTACACAACCACTCTTTTGATAATTTTATTGTGGGTCAAGGAGTAGAATCTTACAGAAAAATAAATGAAGCAATGTAAGGAAAGGGATCCTTGGGTTCTAGAATTGTGTCAATGTATTTTCTGGCATTCAGAATCCCATCGATGATATGAAGGTGACCTATACCAACTGCTGACATGCATGACCAAATCATAAAACTAAGTGGGTTCTTCACAGTTGCTTGAATGCAGTCAGGATGCAACTTTTCTCCTATTCTACACCTTACACATTTTCACCCATCACTACTGAACATTTTTTGCACTGCTGTAAATTGAGAAGGAGTTTTCATGGAATTCTGCCTCTTACTTCAACATCTGCTTATCTTCTCCTGATAGTTATTAAAATGACAGAAACACAGCATCATTAAGATAACTCCAGATGGCTGTTGGCGATATTCTTTTATCTTGGAGACATAGTATAGTTCGGAACTGAAAGCTAATGAAATTTGATATGCCAGACAAACGAATTCCCAAAAATTTAACGGCAATCAGTTAGTTTTATGCTTTTTATCTATTATTTTGTTTCTGTGAATATAAGACAGTAACAAAATATAAACCGATTCTTCAAAAGTCGTAAATTTGAAAAGTACTGAAAATCTTAGAATAATTTATGCTTGAATTAATGTGTAATTTCTTTTCCTTGGAGACATGGTTATACATCATTAGAGTTTTGTAAATGTATTTATCTAATAAAATTTTTTTCCTTTTACAATTTGTCACTTAAGGCTGAATTAATTTCTGTAACTGTTTCAATCAATTCAGCAAGTCCTTGTTAACATACACTTTTTTACAATCACAGTATTTTGGTGTGTACCATATTTTTCTGTATGTAATCTGCAGATTATGTGTTAAATAAGTTTCAAATTTTATTGTGTGTATTATAAGCTGCCGCGGATAATATAAAAAAAAACATTCTCCATCAGAAATGTGTACCATTTTGGTGCATATGAGTTTTAAAAGAAATGGCATTTATATTTGATAAAATAAATAACAGATGGCGCTGAAAGCTTTTCCCACTCAGCCGACATATTTCAGCTGCAATCAGTTTTGTCAAGAACGAATTCGGTTCCTTGGAAAGATCAACTGTCATTTCGCATTCTGTCTTGACCTCTGAGCTGTTTAATTTTAAAAATAATCAAGTTCATATATCGTCATGTTGAAGCGGAAGCGTGCAAATAACACGGCTGATTTTCAACTATACGTTATAGAAAAGGCTACCGAAGTAGGAAATCAGGAAACCGCAAGCTTTTTTAATGTTGACGAATCAAATATTCACTTGTGGAGGAGAAAAAAAAAAAACAAGGCTAATTTTAAAGAAGGTGACCCAAAGCTTTTTAATTATGGATTCGATGAAGCACATCCCAGTGAGAATGTTAAAACTGCCCTGAAGTCCGCATCTGCAACTAATACCTGCAGGACTGACAAAGAAATTACAGCCTCTAAACCATAGGTTCCCAAACTTTTAAGCCTCATAGACCCCTTGGCAGGTTTTCCAGTTTGGGGTAGACCCCCTACTTACCTAATATTAAATTTGTGCAAATTTATTAACTTAAATGCGTTTTTGACAGCAGGTATAGACTTATTTACTTTAAAAGTGATTCCCAAAGTGGTCTATATGGACCCCCAGGGGTCTATGATGACCTTCAAGGGGTCCACGGTAGCGAAAAAATTATTTGGGGGTCTATGAAGTATTAATGGGGGTCAACGTTGATGGCTCTCATTTAATCAGATCATGACTTAATTTTTAAAAGAAAATTTAATCACAACAATCAGTTACTTATTTAACTAATATATTTTCTAAATTTAATGAAGTTAATTTGCAGTTCCTACACAACAGCATAAATTTTATTAAAACGACCATCATTTTGGCGTTTTTTTGCCAAAATTAAGCTAAAGAAGTAAAAAATTAACGTTGAAAATTTCCCCAGTTTCTCAATTTGTCACAGACAATCTGCCAGAAAATGACATTTTAACCTACATTTAACATTTAAAAGCCCTTTATTCAGATTTTGAAACTAGATTTGAGAATGCTTTGAATTATGGTGATACTACAGTAGGCAATGAATTCATACGGACACATCGAAAGAGGAATGTCAAATTATGAGAGGAATTGATAGGAATAGACTCCAACGAAGTTATTGAAAAAGTTTAGAAACTGATATCAGCATTTTTGGCTTCAAAAAGATATTCCTATTATTTATTCCTAATAATGGAATATCTTGAGAAAGTTTTTAATTGATTTTCCTAGTGAGGAGTTTCAGCAACTCCAGAAAAAAAAAAGAAAGAAAAAAGACTGGACTACTATTTGATGAGATTTAGGGTTAAATCCGACAAGATTGATGCCAAATGTTGAAAATTTGTTATTGAAACACTAGATTCATCCCTCCCATTAAAAGCATTTGTTTGTTGTTTAGTTATTTCACGCATTAATTAAATTTTAATTTCATTATCTAACCAGTGGTTTCTTAAGTTTTAAACATGAAACTTCACTACAGTTAGGAATTTAAATCTTTTAAAGTTAGTAGCACTATACTAGCTGTCAAAAAGACATTTAAATTGATAAATTTGAAAAAAAAAATCAGTATTGAGTTAGTAGGGGGTCTACGCCAAACCAAAACACATGCCAAGGGGTCTATGAGATAAAAAAGTTTGGGAACCTGTGCTTTAAAAGATTAAAATTTTTAACTGTAGTGAAGTATAGAAGAGTTTAAAACTTAAGAAAACACATGTTAGTTAATTTAATTAGTTAGTTAATTGAATAAAGTTTAACTAATGCATAAAATAACTGTTACATAAAATAACTGAGCAACAAACAAAAGCTTTTAGAGGGAGGGAAGAACTGGGGAGGCAATAATAAACTTCCAACATTTGGCATCAATCTATCAGGTTTTAACACTAAATATATCTCCTCGGTTAACGGTGTCCAGTATTTTCTTCTTTCTTTTTTGTTTTGGAGATAGGCAAGCGCACTGAGACTCCTTCTCAATCGGAAAAACAATTAAAAACTGTCAAGATATTCCATAATATGGAATAAATAACAGGTATATCTTTTTAAAGCTAAAATTGTTGTCATCGTTTCTAAACTTTACTTTAAGATCTTCGTTAGTGTATATTCCTAGAGCTTAATTCTTATAATTGGACATTTTTCTTTCAAAGTGACCATATGAATTCATTGTCTACTGTGGTACTACGATAATCAAAACATTCTCTAACCTAGTTTCAAAATCTAAAAAAAAAAGGGATTTAAATGCTGGCGACGTCCAAAATTATGCTCCTTTGGCTTAATTCTGGCAAGAAAGGCTGCGTGAAAAGTGGTCCTTGGTTTAATAAAATTTATGCTGTCGCCTTGTAACTGCAAATAAACCTCATTAAATTTAGTAAATAAATCTGTTAAATATAGGTAAGTCCTAGTTTCCATTTGATTAAATTTCCTTTTATTATTAGTCACGATATGTTTTGATGAGAACCACTATCGTAGACCCCACTTACACCTCATGGACCCCCAAATTATTTTTTTGCTGTCGTGGACCCCTTGCAGATCGTCATAGACCCCTGGGGGTCTATATAGACCACTTTGGGAATCACTGCTCTTAATGTCAGAATTAAGATATTAAAATCAAAAGTTTAGAAATTATGGTAAGAATGGATGTCTATTGGAGAAAAAGCTTTTACAAAAAGGGTTTTTTGTGTACAATTTATTACTTGTAATTTTAATAATATTTTGCATTTTTTTTATCTGATACTACATTATCGGCAATATATATATTCTGTATTATTCGCTGTAAAAATTTCTGTGGATTGTGCAATGTTTTTTATTTTTGCGCTTGAAAAAACGGCTTTGGGGATAATACGCTGTTGCGGAATATATACAGGAAAATACAGTCATAATAATTGGTGCGATAGGTCAATAACTTTGCAAAGTTTAGTAAACAGTTGTGATTTAATAGGTTGTGCACTTAATTTTATTTAATATACAACTCTAATTTATCATGAAGACTGTTCCTGCAATGTTTTGCTACAAGATGAGTTCTACGTAAGAACAAATAGTACATATTCTAACTATGTTAGTTTCAAAATCTCAAATGGTACCCCCATCTGTAGGTACTGTAGCTACATTATTTAAATAAATCTCATGCTTGTTTCAATATTTTTCTAAGTATTGATAGGTTGTTCCTTTTGTGTCAGCATCAAGATATTTAGAAAATAAAAATTCATCAATAATCTGACATTTTATTTTACATAAGCCATAAAAGAGCTTCAAAAGTGGCTGCATCAAGTTAGATAGAAAATTTCTTAAGTTTTAAAACCTCTGCTATTTTTTACATGTTGGCTTATTACACCAAAATATGCCTCTTTACTAAATTAACACTCAGTGTTAGGCTTCTTAAAACAGTGGCAGAATCCTTCAACCAGTTAAATGTGGAGCTCCATTTGAGAGCAAGCAACTATGTGTGCCACAGAAAACAAGCAAAGACAGGTACAGCATTCCTTGTATAAGACAGTACTTATACAATACTGTTTTGATGTTTTACAGTTCTTTATCCAAGCATTAATTAAATTCCATTTTTTCCTTCTTATCCACTTTTTCATCAGGTTCTGTTTCTGATTTAGTTATAAAAGACCACATGCCACTATCATTTAACAATACTTACACATCGTCCTCCTGTTGGAAATGATTTTTTCAATGATTTTATCCGCTTTCATTGTAATTTCAATTTTAACAGGTGGGATAGTAAAATATAATCAAATCACTCACTTAATGACTTGGGAAAAAATAAATCTTACCATCATTGAATTCAAAAGAATCCCATGTCAACAAAATGTCTTCAAAAAGGTGCCCCCATCTTGATTTTTCTTAATACTTGAAATAACTTTAAAGAGGGAAATTACCCTACAGAAACTAAACACTAACATTAAGTTGCATCAGACCCCCATACTAAAGTAGATCATAAGCATTCTCTGTTTATACATATGGCCATCTGGTGGCAGAAACAAACATTTATGTAAATGAGTTTATGAACAACATTTGTAGTTCATGAAAATAGCAGACTAATATTTTTTTCAAATAGCAAGCATGAGAATAAATTTTTAACGAATGGAAGTTAAATTTAATTGGGGATCTTTAGAGAAAAAGTGTTACAATTTATTTCTAACAAAATTAATTCCATTTCTAATAGCCTCGGATGTATATATCCGTCTCTCTGTAATACGATCCTTCCCTTTGCATTGTCATCAGTAAAACTATTCTGAAGGTTTTGCAATGCAATAAAGCACCTTGACAGTGTTTGTGAAGGCTTTATTTATTTCAGAGAAAAATTTGATGATATAATTGTGCCTATCTTCCCCCCATCTTCAACATACCCTGCGCATGTGCCTAACTGAAAAACGGTGGCAACGGGAGTGAACCTTGTAACATTTGAAGGGTTAAAAAACTTGTAATAAAATATATCTAAATGCATAATTGTATTATGAGTATAATCACACAAATCCTTACACAGTATATAGAATTTGAAATAAAATATTTTGTATTTTCCAGATGGTATCCAAAAGAGTGTAGTTTGCTGGAAATAAACCTAAAAATCTTTCTTTAAAGATCATCATACTTTATTATTATTATTTTTGTGTTCTTGAGCTTGCTATCAGAGAAGCTCTGAGCCAGCTCATTTGCATGTATGCATGGATCATGGAAAAATTTTGTTGCTTATTTTTACCTCCAGATGGACAAGGTGTAATAAGATTGTATGCCCGTGATGAATGATTTTTAATGTTTAATGCCGCCCAAGTATTTGATGCATTTCCCTCATACATTTATAAGGGAAGTCTGCCTTTTTTAAGCATCATTTTATTTTGTTAAACAATAAAGCATACTGTTTACTTTTTTTTGTGCCATTTTTCAAGAATTGTGATACGACTGACTACATATTCAATCCTTTTTCGTATATATAAGATCCACCATTTTTATATCCAGCATAAAATATGTATCATAAATTTTGATCATCCCCTTTGTAATAAAAGTGCAACACAGCGGAATATACAGCATCTTATCTACACTATTAAAATCCGAAGGTAAACAAACGTATCTATCTATCTATGCATGTATGCGCGTCTATCTTCTCACGAACCGTACGACGCAGAAATTTGCGGAAGGTACCAAAAGATCGGGAATAATCTGAGGAAGTCGTTTTGCCCATTTATATTCCGATATTGTAATAAGTTAAAAAGATATTAATTAAAAACCTTAAAAAAGCCTAATTATTTTACTCCTGCCAGTTGTTTATTTGGCATAACTTCTGTCATCCTATCTTAAGTTCTACACTTCCAACATTTAAAGTGTGAAAACTAACTAATTAGCAGGGTTATTAACAGTGGATCTAAAAATTGAATAACGGGTGTGGAGGACTTTTCATCAAAGACGAGAATTTCGAGAACAATCACATTTATTGAAGATGATTCAAAAGATGAAATTTACAATGACATTTTTACAATGAAAAAGTTAAAAAAAAAAAAACATTTTAACTGAGCACCTTGCTCAAAAACATGAGTGCAGGCATGGAATCAGCTGCTCGCTGAGAAAACACCCAACTGCTACCGATTTCACAGCAGTAGCGATCCATATTTATACACTAATATAATTAACATATTGTATCACTTCCACAACAAGCGATGTAAACTATTGAGAAAATCCTGAGTGGCCAGATAGCATCGTGATGTCACAAGCAATGATCGGATCTCCAATGCACAGCTACCATCAGCAAAAAGCTGTTTCTCAACTCCACTCAATTTTTACCCGTTCTCACGGGTTTGTTTACATTTCTTTAATGGTGGCACATTTAAAACGCCCACATCGCCTGCTGTTCAAGTAATACTATATTCCTGGATTGCTGACAACATTGGGATGTCATGTAAGTAATTGACAACTTGTCAAATTATGCTTATAATTTAACCATGACATACAACAACTTCCATTTCGTTTCCGTAGAGGTAAGATTCGACATTTTCCACCATACTAAAACAGCCATCCAATTTTTACTTTTGAAATCAGACAAAAAATAATTTATTTCGCCACAATACGGTATAATTTTTTTTGTAAAATAACGATATTTTCTATTTTTTTTCGAATTTTTTAAAATAGTGTTAAAACTGATGCGTTTTTATGAAAATTATTTCTAAATCGTTGCATATGAATTAATTTTCGTGTTATTAAATCGATATTCTACACTAATTAACTTCAAGCCTTTCTCTTTTAGATCCATTCATTCAAAAAATAAAATTCCCAAAACTTTTTTTATAAAGATTTTTCAAAAAATACTTAAAATTTTAACTTAACATTGAATAACTTCGTCATTTATAAAGATAATTGCACGAAACTTTTTTACTGTTTGTAGAATAATGTTATCCACTTTTTGTGCAAGATTGAAAAAATTGCTTAAAAATTATAGATTAAAAAAAAAAAAAAAAACTGTGATTTTCGTAAAATATTTTTTTGCGAGAAATAATTTAAGCAGTGTTTTTGTTACAATTTTTCTAAAAATTATCGTTCTTTCCAATCAATGTGTGAAAATTTGAAATTTTCAATTAAAAATTGAGCCCTCAAAAATAATGAAAATTTTAAAAAGACATTCTAAAGGTTTTAAAGACTTTGCGCAAGCGCGAGAATCATTTTTTTTTTTTAAACTCTGTTCAACACCCAGTGGCCAACGTCAAAGTGCTCATCTTGGCATAAGTGAATGGTGTTAGTTTGAGTAATGGAGAAATTTTTTTTTCATGCTCTCTCTCATGGCTAGTTATTTGCTATCGATAGTAATATTAGTTGTTTTAAAGTGTTCTAGCTTTTATTTGTTTTATAACTGATAGTTTTCCTCATTCTTAAAGAATGACTTTTTTTAAAAGAAAAGTGGAATGAAATACTTTAAAAGAAATATTATTCTGAAATATATTTTAGTCACACAGTATTATTTTGAATGATTTTATACAGTGAATGTAAATAAATTTCCAAGCTTTTTTATTCTTATATATTTTTAATCTAACATTCAAAAACAACGCAATGAAGAAATGAATAGTCCTTTCAATAATTAACGGTGAGAATTTTTGTATTTATTTTTTTAGAAAATGGATTTAAAATATATATTTTAAGAAACTAAAGCAATACATTTTTCAATTATTTATTACTAGATTAATTATGTAATGATAACACTGTATAATCTGTTTTTTTTCTGGACTATGCACTTCGCTATTTGGAGTTGTTTTACGAAGAAAAGAGTAATATGTGCTTGGTTCCAGGAAAAAGTTCTTAAAATAGAGAAATTCCCAAAATAGAAGTTCGTTACATGGAGATCTGAGTGTATAAAAATAATGCGATGGTTAATATTTTTTTCAAAATCAAGTTTCTAAATATGACCTGAGCAAATAAAAAAATAGATTCTTAAGTAGAAGATATTCAATGTCCAGCAAAAAATTATCATTATTTGATAAAACTTTCTTTTTGATTACAACATGCGTTTTGAATCTTAAGCATTTTATTGATTAATACAAACCTTTAAATGCCTTTTGAAGTTTTTTAATAAATACCTAAATTTTTCTTCTAATATGTTAGAGAAAAATATATCCTTTATCTTCAAAAAATATTTCAAATAAATATTATATTCTTAAAGTTTTTTCAAATATAGTCAAATTTTAATTAAACATTTAATAACTTTGTCATGTATGAAGATAATCTCAGTAAACTTTTTTTTCGTGTTTAGAACAATGTTACCCAAGATCTGCACGAAGATTGAAAAAAATTGCTTAAAAATTACGGATTTAAAAACATTGTGTTTTTAGTATAATACCCTTTTTGCCAGAATTAATTCAGCTAAACCAGGGATGCGAACCAGCGTTCAATGAGTTGAACAGGCTGAGAAGCCTGTCCAGCGATAACTAAAAAGTAAAAAATTAAATTAAAAGTAAAAATTTTTTTTAAAACAAGCTTTTATTTAAAAGCGCTAAAGAGAATAAAATAAACTTTTCC